>CAJNIZ010005410.1:0-18008 GCA_905231905.1 Symbiodinium pilosum
GGCGGTGGCGGTGGCGGTGTAGTAGGAGTAGAAGTATAGTCATCAACAACAAATGTATCAGTAATAGTAAGAGTCATTAGCAAGGTTAGCCGCAAGAGACATCGTCGCATTAGTAGTAGTATGGGCAATGGGACTAGCAATGCTGTGGACAGAGGAGTTCTTGCACCACCTTATACACCCTCTACCCCACTAAATACCGTAGTTTGGGGACATTACGAAAGTTACGCAGGATGTCCTGCAGGATGTCCTTCCCCCACATGAGTAACAATAACATAATGACCTGGTAACGGCAAGCTTTATGCAAGCAAGATGCAGACTTTCTACGCGGCACTTGCTTGCAGACCCCTGGGAGGATCTAGAAAGTAGAACCCCATTTTGTACGATGTACTGCTATTGATTGATTTCTTGTCGCCCTTTAATTAGGTGAATCTACTTTCTAGATCTTCCCAGGGGTCTGGGTAGGGGTGGCTATGGCTATAGAGCCGTAAGACCAGCCACTACTTCCCAACATGTCTTATGGCCCGAGATTACTTGGAGGTTCACGGGACTTGCGTAGTAACTACAAGGAACTGGGCTAATAACCCCAGTCATAGTATCCGGAACCTTTAGGTTTTAGAATTGTGGGCTTAGGGCGTAGGGTTTCTTCCTAGACCTCAAACCCCAACCCGGAAACCTGAAGCCCCCAAATCCTAAGGCCATGCAAGTCCTTCAGGATTCTGGGGGCTTGGGGTTTGGGATTTGAGGTCTGGGTTTAGGGTTTAGGGTTTGGGATTCAGGGTCTAGGACTTAGCGTTTGGGGTTCAGGGTTCAGGGAAGCCGGTGAGAATCGATTGTCTCCCAAAATTCATCCCTGATCTCGACGAGGGACCCAGGACACCCTCAAATCCTCGCGGTTTAGGGTTTAGGGTTTAGGGGTGTATCCCTGAGTCCCCAGAACAGGGGTGCACAACTTGAGAACTTCAAAACCCGTAGCCCTAAACCCTAAATACAAAACGTGAAGCACCCCAAGCCTAGGAGAACCCATGTCTCCCTCTACCCTTATGGGTCCAAGGACCCAACTAATAGGGTTTTAGGGCCCAAATACTATAATATTATTTGGGCCCTAAAACCCTATTATTTGGGTCCTTGGACCCTTAGGGTACCTAGTCTGTGCACAGTCCGTTATGCGTCTGCGGGGCACGCCTTTGCGCAGCCCATGGAAACCCAAGGCGCCACGGTGGCGTTGGTGCCAGGTTTGGGCGGAATCCCTAAGGGTCCACGCGGTTAAGGGTTTAGGATTTAGGGTTTAGGGCCCCCCTTGGGCCCAAATTAGCTGCTATCTGAGAAATTGGACGCTTACGAGATTTTGGAGAATAGGCTTGGTTTTGTATCCTTGGGATGAAGCCTTAGGGTTCTTGGGTTTAATGTTCAGGGTTGTCGCGGGTAGGATGCAGGGATTTGGGGTCTTTAAAGTTTTTCTCTGACTTGGGCATAGGGATCAGGGTTCTGAGATTGGCTTTACGGTTTATGTGTGTTGGGATGAGGGCGCACGTTTCAGGATATTGGGCTTAGAGTGTAGGGAGTAGACTCTAGGGTTCCAGGGCTGTGTGGTTGCGAAGGACTCCGAGTAAACCCTAACCCCAGTCTTATAGCTTCCGAATGAGGGTTTTTACTCTTGAGAACCATTTCCAGTTACCCCTGTTGAATTTCATCTCAGAATCGGGATGTAGGGTTATCGAGTGAAAAGTTTGGAGATAAGTTCCCAGGTTTAAGAGATAGGCGCGTTGGGTAGGAGGTTCAAGTTCAAGGGGTCAACATGGAACATTCTGGACAACACGGACAAGTGTTGGCATAAATATTCAAACTAAGGTTTGCTTTCCTCCCCAGATCTTATGCGCTCGATCAGCATAAAGAGACCCATGAAAAAGGGATTTACGTTTCCTGAATCCAAAACTCTCTTAGTCCCTTCATGCTAGAGAAGCAGTGTGGGATGAAACAGTTGAAGACTGACTCGTGCATGTGGATTAAACAGGGTCCACTTAGAGCTGATGGCACTCGCGAGACAGTCGGGATGGTGGCAGTCCATGTCGACGACTTCTCGATCGGTGGTAAGTCAGGCTGTAACCCGAAGGGTCCAGGGACCTAAAAAACATGGGGTTTTAGGGCCCAAATACCATTAATATTATAGTAGTTGGGCCCTACAAACCCCATTATCAAGGTCATTGGACCCTTGGGGTAAGGAGTGGGAAGCAGCTCTCAAAGCTTCCGAAAAGACTTCAGGTGGAGCCCTTGGAAATCTCCACCTTTCCTCCTTTCAGTTTCCGTCGGAGCCACAGCGAGTATTGCAGGGAGCTCAAACAGATTGACTTGGAAAAGGGGGCAGGGGAGATCATTGCAGCCAAGCTCACGCAAGCAAGAGCAAGCACTCTTGGGTCTTGGGAGGAATCCAGTGGCAAGTGCAACAGACTGCTCCTCACCACGCGGCAGAACTGTCCTTTCTTCAATCTGCTCTTCCAAATGGTGGTCGTGATGTTCTACATGAGATCAACAAGTTGACCCCTAATATTGAGTTTTCCACAGAACAGACGGGGCAAATGTTTGATATTAGGGCATGGTTTAGGGTTTGGCCTCTAGGCTTTAGGGGTTAGGTGGAGGAAGATGTTCAAACACGAGCTGAAGAAGCCCAAGATTCGACAAAATCCTTGCATAGCCAGCCTAAACCCCTAAACCCTACCCCGCCCCCAAGTAAACAGGCAGCATGTAGGAATCAGCGCTACGTGTAAAATGACCTGTCGTGTTTGCCATGCCTACACGGTGGAAGATTTGGCTAGTAGAATTCACAGAGTACCCTATGACGATCATATTATGATGGCTGTAGGGTCCTAATTTTGGTGATTTGGGCTGCCAAATCCCCTTACTAACAAGCTGCTCTTCCAAAGTGAGCATACCGAACCTGAAGTCTTTTTGCCCCCCTGCTGCTAGACTTCCACCCGGGATCTCGTGCTGAGCGACAGCTGGGATTCACGGGCAACGACACGCAACTTGCACAGTTTAGGGGCCGGGTTTATGGACTAGGGTTGAGGATTTAGGCATTTCGAGAACAACCCCAAGGAGTAATCCTAGAGTTATGTTGGGTACAGTCCTTAATTGAGGTGCAAACAGGTTCTGGGGTCTGTGGGTTCCTTGCGGTAGGAGCATTCTGGGTAATTTCAGAGTATATACGGGTTTAGGGCTTAGGGTTCAGGGTTTAGGGTCCAGGGTTCAAGAATGCAAAAAGCTGGTGGGGTCTTTTTCAAAGAATTCTATCAAGGGATTGTTTGAGCAACTCCCATGGGCAGGCTTTTGGGCTCGATGCTTGTTTGCCTGACGGGTTTACTCTTAAAGCTACCCTAAACCCTAAACCCTCAATCTTACCTGCACCCCTTGTCGGCCCGCAAGGACGGGCCCCGAGTTTGACGTCCTGGCATAAACCTTACCCATATAATAACCAGTCATCTAGTTGTTTTTGGGGCTTGTTATAATTAAATGTACATGGTCAAGAAGTGTCGACTGCTACCATGCAACAGATCATCATGTAGGAGCCCTAAACCCTATGATATAGTAGTATCCCTGTATAACTCCAATATATACCCTCATATAATATAGTAGTTTCCAGGTCATTTTCCATTATCCCTATATAACCAAAAATTTTGGAAACGCCGTAAACCATGTGGCTTTCTTCCTAAACCCTAAAACCATAAACCAGGTGGGTTAGTCAGGCCAATCAGAAGTGCTCTTGTGCACATCTTTGGCTGGATGTTTCTTAATTTGCCTAGGGGGCTATGTACGGGATAAGACATATATAGATTATAGGTATAATGGAAAAATGGAAATGATTGGTTTAGGGTTTAGGGTTTAGGGTTCAAGGGCAGTGGCCCGTCCTCTGACCTCTGCACCTGCAAGAACTTTACGCTCAAACCCTCCGCATTCTTCTTTGCAAAAAAGTCTCCCTAAACCCTACCACTACGGACTATTAAACCTTAAGGGTACCTGACCTGAATCTACCCTTAATAGGGTCCTAATAGGGCATTTTAGGGTCTAATAGCCCATAATGGTAAAGCCATCTTAGGCGACATGCTCTACTCGGACCTGTACCCAGAAGAGTTCGCGCCATCCACGGTGAGGCGAACGCCACTTCGCTGGGAGAAGCCTTCCTTCAGGTCGTGGTTCCACTTTTGAGCCTACTAAACCCTAAGGGTCCAAGGACCCAAATACTGTAATAGGGCTTCAGGGCCCAATTACCATTCATATTGTAGTATTTGGGCCGTAAAACCCTATTATTTGGGTCCTTGGACCCTTAAGGAAACCCTAAACCCTAAACCCTACCCATTCAATCCTTGCGAGTTTTGTGGTTCGGTGTTAGCAAGGTTTAGGGTTTCCAGGCTAGGGTAGGGTTGAGGGTTCAAAGTTCCGTGTGGTTGGTCGAAACAATCCCCAACGTGCCGGAAATCCTAGAGTATTGCGGGGTCAGCAGACCTCCACGAACAGTTAGGGGTCAACAATTACAACCCAGTTATAGCTATAGATAACATCCGGTCCGTTCATCATTACATTCGTGGACTGAGGAAGCTTATAACTTATAAATGTGTTACAACGATAGTTATTCATAGGGAGGACCCTAACCTCCAACTGGATTTCGGGTCAAAGGGGCAGGGGCGTACGTGATCCACAGAAGCATTCATGCTCCTGGTTTGTCCCGCAGCCAACCTTTAACCTGGCAAAATTGAACCCCACATGTAACCAAAAGGCAAATTTTCGAGCAGCTGTACTTACGCTGGCCGTGCGATGGCCTTAATTGGGGAACTGACAGTCCATTGAACTCGCCTTGCGCGCCCCGAGGCAATCTATCAAAACCCTAGGGCATGAATGAAGGCTCCCTAACTCCTAAATCTGAGTTTAGAAGTATGGGCCCCTAATATGGGCCCTCAGGCTTTTTAGTGGCATTCTAGGGACCCTTAAGGGTATATACATAGAGTATATAGTAGGTATATACGGATCCCAGGGTTAAGGGCGCATGGTTTCAGGTTTAGGTTGACAAAATCTCTGGCAGAGTTCCCGTTCCCACCACAACGTTTCAAAGACTAAGCCTGACCCCGGCAACCCTATAGTGTTTGAGTCGCAGATACTTATCCTTAAGGGTCCAAGGACCCAAATAATAGGGTTTTGGGCCCAAATACCAGTCATATTATAGTATTTGGGCCCTAAAACCCTATTATTTGGGTCCTTGGACCCCTAAGGCAATGTAGACTACAATTACGTTTTCCCTTTGTGTATAGTAGCTTGTCAGAAGAATATATTTCCAAACCTAAACACTACGCCCTGAATCCCTAAACCCTCAACTTATTCGGTTCAACCACCCGAAATCAAGTAAGGCCTGTCAAGCAGCTGAGACCGCCGCTCGGCAGATTATTTGGGCTTCCCGAACCACTAGGTTTAGGGTTTAGGAGGGTTTGGGGTATTGTTGATAGGAAAGATCCTGCATGATCATAAGTACCTCATACTCAGGGGATTTCTGGAATATTTATAGTATGTATACTAAATAAAGTCTTGCAGCATCTCAAGTATTACCAGTATCCCCGCCAGCAGCAAGGTTCCCCCTGAATTAGCCTTAATGGACCTCTAGCTTAAGTTAGGAGGAACCCACAGGGCGTAATATGCTGGAGAAGCAGGTGTTCAAGGAGGACCCACAAACATCAAATCCCCAACCCTAAATCTCTAAACCCTAGGCCCTAAACCTTAACCCAGCATTGGATCCCCTCAACGCTAAACTAAACCCTAAAGCAGCATTGGATCCTCTAAACCTTAAACCCTAAACCAGCATTGGATCCCCGAAGCCTTGAACCCAAAGCCCTAGACCCTAACCACAAGTTCAAGGACACTCTTCAGGAACGATTGCGAGTTCTGGTCTCCGAGGGTATGGGTACACAATACACAGCAATTGTGTACTACCTGGAGCTCCAAATAAGCCCTACACCCGGAAGTTATTTATTGTCATTATTGGTAAATATTATCCGCACTTCTTATTATTACTACGATTATTAGCTGAACCCTAGCTAAACTCAGAGAATCTGAGCCGGCAGCCCTACCCTAAACCCTAAACCCAAACCCTAAGCCCAACGCCATGTTGGGCCTTTGTCGGAACACTGCCACGTTTTATTGCTTGGGTGCGGGGCCTTGAGTTAGAAGCTGGGTTGCAGGCTTTGGGTTTAGGGTTTAGGTGTTTAGGCATTTAGGCGTTTAGGGTTTAGGTCCCCAAACTGCAAAGCCTGCCAAACCTCCTCAACTGCGCCGAAGTCTCCAAGTATGAGGTGTCCTACGGAAATCGCGCTTCTGTGAGTAGGTGGCGGCGGTTGAAGCAGTCACTCCTCAAGATTCTACAGCTGACGTGTTGATAAAACTCCAGTTATGTACGCCAGTTTGTAGCCAGAGCATGCTAAGAGTTTCAATCACATGTTCTGGTAGTTCCATCCAAGCAATGGTTTCAACGCCCACTTGCCCAGTTCAATAGTTTCTCCCCACAGTTGCCAAAACTTTCAGTGGGCATCAACCCCAGAAAGTCCAAGTACCTAAACAACAGGGTTCTACGTACCAAAAACCATTCAGATTACAGTATCTGGGGCCTGAAGCCCCGTGATTTGGGTACTTGAACTCTCTAGGATCCTTGTTCGTTGAGGCGCGAGGAATGCGAGCGGGATGAAACCGTATCTACATTCCGGCGGACCCTATCCAAGCAGCTGGGCTTTTTTGAAGAATCCAGAGGGCCAAATCATGACGGGTTTAGGGTTTAGGATTTAGGATTAAGTGTTCAGGATTTTGGGCTATGGGTTTAGGGTTCAGGGTTTGGTGTTTCATTGGGGTTTAAGGTTTAAGGCTTGGGGTTTACGGAACGTACCCTCATGCTAGGATGTCTCTTATGATTTAAGCTGTATTCCTTAACTAACTGTGTACCCTAAGATTTGTATACCCTGAACCCTGTCCCTAAACACCTAACCCTAAACCCTAAACCGTAACTTCATAATGATATTCGTTAATTATGGGTTGCTGGTCTTTCCTGGTAGTAGTACGAGAACGCCTCAGCAAGAGTCACTGGAAAACGGCCTGGTGTAGGGGTCGCTTGTAGGGAGGAGCTCAAGTGAGTGCGAATTTGGTTTCCTATATGTGCTTCCGACTATAGTAATGTGTGCCTGTAGTAGTGTATCCCTAAACCCTAAACCCTAAATCCCTAATCATACTCTATCTGGGAAGGCAATAAAGGCAAACTGAAACATGACTTTCTCCAGATTTCCTGTCGTGAGCTGCAGATGCGTCGTAACTTGGCATGGGTTGCCAAGTTCCTGATCAACAACTACATGGGTGTAGGGTTTACCTGAACCCCAAAAGTAAGTAGAAAAATGTTCTTTTGGATTATGCTAAGGCTGCTAAGGGTTTAGGCTGTTATTTTTCCTAGTTTTGGAGTCCAGGTACCACTCAGATTATAGTATTTGGGCCCTAGTACACCAGTATGTGAGTCCCTGGACCCTTAAGGAATTACATCAGTTTAGGATTCAGGGCTTAAGGTCAAGGACCAGGTTTTGTTTTTGTTTCCTGCCCGCCACATCTAGATTCTTGTTGCAATATACTAAACTGTTGAGTTGGAGCTGCCAGTTTCTACAAGATCAGACGTGTTTTAGGGTTTAGGGTTTGGGGTTTAGGGCTTAGGGTTGAAGGGTTTTAGGGCTTAGGGTTTAAGGGGTTTAGGGTTTGGGGTGTAGGGCTTAGGGTTTAGGGTTTGGTTGTTTAGGGAGTCCTAGGAGAATTTAAGTGTCACGCTGGAAGGACCTTACAAATAAGCCCTTTCGGGGGAATTCAATATCCCTACTTCAAGGAGTAAAGACTTTAAGTCAAACCAGGGAACCTAGTATCATGTAGGGTATTAAAGTGCATTGACTTCTCTGGGCATTTACCACCATTCTGAAATCATCTGACTTGGTCATCCCTGCTACTGAAAAAAGGAGGTCGACCATCGGGCTTAACAAGGGCAAGGCGGCATTGGCTGAGGGTGTTTTAGGGATCACGACTTCATGACTTGAGATCGATCATTCCATCCTAAACCCTAAGACCTCCCTTTATGGGATAAGGGAGTCTACGTATCAGGCCTAAGTTCGAAGTTGAAAAGGCTCTGGGCCGCAGAGTCCAAGTCTAAACAGCCCAATGACCTCAACCTCAAACCCTAATCCTTGAACCTTAAACCTTAAATCCTAGACCTTAGACCCTGAACCAAGCTCATAGTTCTCAAGTAGCCATAGATGGTGACTTTCACTTGTACGTGCGAACCTCTGAAGCCTTGTGGTGAGTTGTGCAGCTTCTGATTTCCTAGCAGTGGGTTACCTTCAGGGATCCCTGGGGTGTATCTCTAAATTGGTCTGCCGCGTGGCCTAAACATGCATTGATGAAAGATTTGTATTTTGCTGTATGCCTTTTACTTTGGACCCCTTAGTCCGAATTCCTTAGAAGGTCTGGGTCTTTCCATCAGCAGCACGCACCCTGAACCGCACGCCAAGGCACGGCGACAGGGGCGTCACCGAACACGAGCAAATGCAGTGCAGCCGCGAGTGGTGGCATCATCAGCGACAGATCCTGATGGAGGAACGGGGCAGGGAGTGTTCAGGGTTTAGGTACTTGTATGTCCTCGTATGTAGGTCCTAAACCCCAAAAGTATGTAAAATCATAGCCCTAAACCCATAATAATCGCCATAAGGCCATTATTTTACATACTTTTGGGGCCCAGGTAATCCCTTTAAACCCTAAACCCTAAACTGTATGTCTTTGTATGTAGTAGTCCCAAGGGTCAGGGGGTTACGGCCTACATGGCCTTCTTCCCATGGCTTCTCAAAGCTGCGGGTCTCTCTTAAGTATCCTTGCAATACCAGGGCCCCAAAAGTATGTAAAATAAAAGCCTGTATTGCGATTATTGTGGGTTTAGGGCTATTTTTTTGAATACTTTTGGAGTTTAGGTAATTGCCCTCCGAAACCCAAAGCCCCAACCCCTAAACCGCGTGGCCTACACCCCTGGACTGCCTAAATTGTGTGACATCCCACGGAGGGCTCATTGCTGGAGGACAGCAGAGATAAATCGACAGCGCCAGACATATGGTAATTTCTCTAAATTGGGGGACCCCAATATAGATCAACAACTTCTATAATCTTTATTATATAGGTACCCCCAAAATGGTACCCCTAATTGTGGGAAACTCGCATGTAAGGGTTTCCCGAAACCAGGGTGCATGTAAGATCAAGCGTGTAGTATGTTGGGGTCCTTTCTTAAACTACCATACGGAGTCCAAGGACGCAAAAATGACGCTTGAAAGCTCCAAATCCCGGGTTTCAATTGTTTGCGCACCTAAAAGCCATGACATTTGAGTCCTGGGACTTTTGGGGTGGCTTTTCTTGCAGAATGCACAACATGGACCCATTTCAGTTTCAGGTGCGATCAGCACGGAGATAGGGCGCGGCGCATGTTTGTCTACGAAATGGATGAGTTTGAGACTCTTACTTCCCCTACTCTGCGTCAGAAAGGAGCAGAATGCAAGCCCGCATGCCCTGTTACCTCTCGTATGCATCAATCTATCCTCTGGGGCTGTCTTTCTTGTATGCAGGGCCCCTAAGAGTGGAGTTGATTCGAAAAATCTGAACCCTTAACCCTGGGACCCGTATAGAAACCCTGTGATCTCCCTGTAGTCCAGAAAATCCTTCGGCCCCTAACAGCGCAGCTATCTTGACAAACCCTATACGTCGATATACTCCTCACAATCTATACAGCAAGTGCCCAGATGTAAATTATGGCTTCATGTTTGAAGAAACCATTCTGATTTCAGTATTTGGGACCCATCACCTGATTCTTTGGCTGCTGGGGGACTTGAAATTTGAACCTCCCTCCTCTGCTGCTTGGGCAGGACATGGAGAAACAAGTTTGCGGGCGCACCGACTTTCTGCACTTCTGGCTTGGACTTGTTTTGGAGGAGGTTTGGAATTACGGTGTAGGGTTTAGGGTTTGAGGAGGATGCAGGGTTGGGGCTTAGGGTTGCAAATTGGGGCTCTAGGAATCCCAGGGACATTTATGGCATCGTACGGGTACACTACCGGCCGTCCCCCTGGATTGCATAGGGGCTCTTAAAACAAGCTCCATGATGGATAGTCTCCAGGATCTGGGTTTAGGGATCACATTTCTGCACTTTGAGAAACTCTGCTGCACGAGCAAAAAAATGCGAAACAAGTTTTGAGAAAAGCTCATGTGGATGAGGATGTCTTGGAGGTTCAGGGAACTAATGTTCCAATTAAATAATTGTACGTTGACGCAATGATAAGCCCATAAGTCCCTTAACATGGTCACCTTTGGTCGTTTTATTTGCCAGTAGTGTTGCATGTTTCACTTCCTTGTACATACCTCTCCTGGCTGGGTGTGGTCTGCTGCACACCTTCCAGCAGCCAATGACAGGTGTGTTTAGGCTATAATTGCCGTGAACCTGCAGATCGAGGTATTGTATAGGGTACCTCAAGTAGGCCGCCAAAGGATCTTGGGGTTTAGGGTTCAGGGTTTAGGGTTTAGGGTTTAGGCAAAATTGAGGCCCTTGCCGTACCCTGAGCCCTGGGAACTTTGGTAGTTTCGTTTGTTATTGCTGGTGCTGAAACTCCTGCATGACCTTACAAAATACCATAATTCCCAGGGTTTAGGATAGGATGCGCGTGTATTAACCGTAGCGTCGTGTAGCAGGTACAGTATCAGCAGGATTGTTGGCTCCCCATGTCCCACGAGTCATGGGCAGGATGATGCCATGCTGTGGCTGCAAGAAATATCTTATATAGCTTATCCCCCAGGAAGGACGGTACGTTTGGGATCGTAAGTGATGCAAGGTTTCCTCCATCTACGGTAGGCTAGAGGCCCCGGAAGCTCCGTTTCCTGAAGAGTAAGATCCCAATTGCTAGGAGACGCTTTCAAGGGTTCTCGTACTCTGAGTGTATACATGACATAGCCCCTATCCCATAGGGTTTATGTAGTGAGTGTATACTCAAGTCATAGGAACCTTTCGAAGTTATTGCAGCAAGGGCTCCATAGTTGGATTCCCCCATCTAGCAATGTGAGCAAACTGCAAACTTCCACATGGCGTCAAACAATTGGCGCGTAGGTTTGGGGCAGCTACAACCCTGAGCACCAGTGGCCAGGTAATCTCCATTGCTGCGGAGAGCTTCTTGAGTTCTTTGTGTCGCTACCCGGCCGCTACCATCTCACTGAGCATTGTCAGAAGCACAGCCCCGTGCACTCTAGTAGGCAAAATGACAAGGGCAAGGGCAGAGGTCTCTGTGCTACCGGGGTGCTTTTAGCAGATGTGCTGTGTCAAGATTGCACCGCAGCATGCGACGTGCTGCTCACACCAATGACTTCGAGTGTTTCGCTTTCACCCATTTAATTACTTTGCATGCGCGGGAAGTTTTTTCAGCGGCCATGCCAGCGCAAGAGACAGCGCTGTCGGGGGTGGATTGTAGCCTTTAGAAGATTCCGCTGACCAAGCCATGCATTTGCAGCATTTGCTGCAGTTTAGGGGACCACATTCAAACCCTCGAGGCTGTATAGATTGTACCTTCCCAAAGATTCCACGTAGCTCTCTATAGTCTATACTTCAGGCCCAAAGAGGTTCCCATATAGCTAAATTAGGGCCAGAGTATATACCGTGTAGCTACATGAACCTTTGAGCCTTTGGGATTTACATCTCTCGTACACAAGCTTGACGGGCTTTACCGTAGACCCGGAATTTCACAACATCCTCAACCATAAATCCGGGATCAGTCTGCGGGATCTTCTAGGGGATATCCACGTTGGCCTTGAGGCCGCAGACAGCAGTGTATCGTGCCAGAAGTTTGTGTCGCAGAGGCCTTTGGGGATCCCAAAATGGAAACTGCCCAAAGTCAGCCCATTAAGGCTGTGTTGACTTTTTGGACCCATTGCCTTTCCCTTGTGTTTGAGTATATAGCTAGATGGATGCCTAATTTAGCATCTATCAATTTTCCCCTTCAGGTGTGGGAGAGAACAGAAGCTTGGCGAAGCACATGTGATCTCTTCATCGATCTTGCTTACAGATCACGGTTTGATCCGACTTGTGTGCAAACAATGTCTGAAACGCTGCTGCCTGTGTCATGCACATTCTGCATTGTATGTTCAATTGACTACGCAGTGGGCTCTTTTACAGACACAGAGCCTGACTGAAAAGATCCCACTGTGTGTCGGATGATAGTTGCAGTGCAGACGAGTCTCGTTTCCAGTCTAAAATCGGCGACCTAAACCCGAAACCCTAAACTCCATACCCCAAACCTTGAATCCTAGCTCTCAAAACTTTGAACATGAGAGGTGTGTCAGCTTCCCCGTCCCCTAAGAGGAGGTAGAAACTGCATCCTTGTTTTCGGGGTTCCTGAAGACAACCCCTCCACAAAAGCAGCAGCATCAAACGCAGCACTAGGTGGTGGAGGTTGTGGTAGTGGTGGTGGTGGTGGTGGTGGTGGCGGCAGCGGCGTAGGGTAGAATAAGAAGGGTTCTACCCCTCAAATCCTTCATTCGTGGGGGTTTTCGAAAGTCGAGATTTTGAAGGCATCCATGTTTTGGATCCTGGCAGGGAAGGTTTTATAACCCAATTCTTTGGCACCAATCAAAGTATGGGGTTACCTGGACCCCTGACGAATGTAGAGTTATTTTCTCTTTGTTGCTGTTAAGCAGCTTAAATTAATGTACGTAGTACAACAAGGAACCCCGCTATGTACTGTATACCCTGATTCTGGTAACTAATTTATGTTCCTTAACAGCAGCCCAGTTTTTTGCATCATTTTGGCAGGTTTGAGTGAGAGCGTTTTGCCTACTTGGGGGGGGGGTTTAAATTGGGTGAACCCCCGACCCTGTAACAACGGTGTTATAGGAGTATAGGACTAGCTTCATGTACTCCCCATTATCCCGACTAGTCCCTAGGCCCGAAACCCTCAACAACCATTCACCCCTACCGTGGCTTACTGGGTGGGGGGGTCACCAATAGGAGCTACAGTCTAAACTCCTAGTATCACCCTTAAAACCCCTATAACACTCCCAAATATAATCCCCTATATAATCCACTCTAAGGAGTTTAGGCTTTAGTACACATGAGTATTTTATTCGGGGATACTATGGTACCCAATATAGAGTAAGATTATATCCTCCTTTTGGGTGTAGTATTTTATATAAGGAATATTATCTTACTATGTTCAACCACCAAAAAAAACGTTACTCACATTGGCCATGATTGGGTGGCCCACCGCAGGTCTTAAGGTAGATACGGCCCAGGGTTCGCACGGAGCTTTGTTTCTTAGGTTGGAGGTCTGGGCCCTAAGGCCTTTTCGGAGGATTCCAGGAACCTCTTTAGGTTACATATGTACTAGAGTCTAAACTCCTTAAAGGGGGGATTATATAATGCGGGTTATTAAGGGGCTTACTAGGAGTTAAGACTATAGCTCATATGAGGGTTTCCCAAAATTATGGGTACCATTGTGGGTCCCCATAATAAGGATTATATTGGGGCCACCTTCCTTTGGGAAGCTACCATATAATTATAGAGTATATAGTAGGTACACAAGGGTCCCAGGGTTCAGAGCCCATGCTGGGGGCCCATGGTTTCAACCTTAGATTGGTGGAATGTGTTTTGAAGTGGCCAGTCTCAAGATGTGAGCGGCTTTATGCATACACGATAGCAGCAAGCCAGCAAGCACCCCGCCACACGAGTTTGCATGGTTTGGGGTTTCGAGTTCAGGGTTTGGGGTCTAGAGCATTGCATCACCAACTCAACAATTGACATCTTCATGCCATCTTCACTCCTACGCACTTCTTACGTCCTTTCTGAGTTGTATTCGGAGCGGGAGCTTGTGATTGAATACAGGGTGCGCTTAGAACATGGGTGTTGATGAGTGTACATATGGGGTGTGGATTTGAGGAGACCAAATACAGCTCCTACTCTTGATGGATGAAATCTTGCACCACCCAGGGGCCCTAAACTATTGTAATTCCTGGGACTTTAGGGACTTAAGGTGGTGCAAGATTTCCTCCATCAACAGTACCTCTACCATACCCAAATGCCAGAGAAAGCAGTGTAAGGCTAAACCCACCTGGAGACTGTGCAACGTGGGGATACCCCAATAGTCCCGCTTAAGTAGATCGAATATGGGGTGTATGGGAATTTTTTCTAAAATACCCAAAGCCATATTCTATCTACTTAAGGGGGACTGTAGCCTAAGGACGTGTACCATGAGGAGAGTGTTTAGGTATGAAAGGGGTTTAGTGTCTGAAGCTTGGAGTCCGCAATGATGGATTATAGGGTTTAGTGTTTAGCGTGTATATGCAGTAGGTTACTCCATAAACCCCAAACCCTAAATCTTAGGTAGTTTCCCAAAGGAAGCGGACCCCAATATAGATCCCCCAAATTCTATAGGTCTTACTCATGGGCACCCCTCATCAGTTGCCCCAAATTTTAGGAGCAACATCCATCCTTGTCTGCTTCGGCTCCAACAGGGCAAGGGATATAGAAGCCGACGCGCACGCGAGACAAGCGAACCTTGCCTGCAGACTGGCCTTTGGTTAGCTGGCGGTGAAGGAATGGAAAAGAAAATGGAAACTACTAGACCCTAAACCCTTAACCCTTGGGCTCTATGGGGACTATTATAAGGATCCATTTCTTCATTCCTGGCTAACTAAAGGCCTACAGAAGGAGATTGCTGGATTGCTGTCAAAGAACTTGACCTAAGTTGCCCTGGTATGAGCACCTGGATTTAGGTAGTTAAGTTACCATAATATGAGAAGATAGGGTTTAAGGGTTAGGGTTCCAGCTACCATAATATGAATAGATGGCAAATAATAGGGTTTCCTTATTACAAGCCACTTGACTTGAGTTCCTTTGCAGCAACCCAGATCGTAGGCTTGAGTCGTATGGTAGTATTAGGATTCAAGAACTAGTCAGGTCCGAGTAGTAGTCTGTTCAGGGTTTAGGGTTTAGGGAGTTCTCCTTGCAAGAGCTAAGCTCTAGCAAAGAGAACCCCCGAAACCCTAAACAACAGCTAGGCAGGCATTGATGACATAGATCGGGGCTCGAGAAATGGTGGCTCAATATAAAGCCCCATAGAACAGAGCTTTCATTTGGGACTCCTGACAAAGGAGTTCAAGAGTCTGGAAGAAACACCGCACATTCTGTTTGGCTTTCGATCTTCGGGGCTTCCGAGCCCGAAGCATGATATCATCATGGCAGCGTTCCATCTGCATTCAACTGAGCCATAGGCTAAGAGGCGCAAAGGCGTTGCCAAATTTAAGATTGTGTTCGTTGCAAGCTGATGGCCCCAGATACTTGGGAGTATCTAGGACGTCGAACCCCTCAGTTCTGTACTCTACTGCTACCGTTGTGCTCAGTCAAGTCGGGGACCTGCTATCCCAAAAGGTTCCAAGGACTGAGCAATTCTGACGGCTTTAGGGCACCAAAGCCATTGAGATTGTGGGACTGTTGATATCAAAAATCCGGCATGGCTTTACTGTACTGTAATTCTATCCTTCCATAAGGTACTTTGGGTTACGCAGGACTTGCAGTATCCACCGCCACTTGATGGTTTCGCAAAATAGGGGGACCACGCTATAGAACCCAAAAGACTATAGCCCCTACTGAGTGTCTAAAGACAATTTTCAGTCCTGGGACAAATCAGTATGGCTTTATCATGGATTCACCTACTGCCCCCCTCCTATGATGAAACCTTGGGGGAGTAGAACTCAGGCGATTCATAGAATGAGCATAATCCTGTTGGCTCAACCCACTAAACTTGCCGTAAACCCTATGCCTTGTGTCCTAACCATAATCCTACTCGGTTCAACCACATTTGAGCTATAGTCTACACTTTTGAAAGGGGGCTATATAGGGGATTATTATAGGGCTTACTACGGGGATATTTAGAGTTCAGATTATAGCTCGTTTAAGAAAAGACACCAGTCATGTGGCCTAAGGGTTACCATGCCCAGCGCGCAGTTCAAGGCACTGTGGGGTTTGTTTCCCGAAGTTGGATCTTTTCAATCAAGGGCGCTAAACCCTAAACTTACTGTGTTTAGGTTTAAGGCTTAGGGCTGAGGGTTTGAATCATGGAGAGTCAAATGGAAAGTGGAACATGAAAGGGGAACTTGGATGCTGTAAAGGCTTATGAAGTTTCAGAGGTTGAAGTTTGGGTTCTAGGTAGGGATAGCCCAACTTCTTAGCGTTTATCCTACAGTGCTTCATAAGGAGTAGGGCCTTGGGGTTTAGGGTTATATTAGTATTATATATGTATATTGCTCGTGGTTCGAACTGCGCCTACCTAACTTTCAATACGAAGACCCGAACAATCAGGAACACATGTGACGTTTACTTCTAAGAATCTTGCACTAAGTTCTCTAGATAGTTTTGGCCCCCACCAAAGTCTTTGGTCAGGTAAAGTTGCAGTGATTTACATTGGGTCATCTGAAACCCCTCGCTCTCAAAATTCAACCTCAAACCCTGGGCATTTGGCTCGTTTGCTTTTGGGCAAACTGCTGAAGAGTACGTTCGGTGTGTTGTCCATGAGACCCTCCAAAAGCAGCTGAGCATCACAACATACTTATGTCCAACATGCTTACAGGGCAGGTTGAGTTCAGAGATTAGGGTTTTTGTGGGGGGCGGGGGTTAGGATTTAGGGTTAGGGTTTAGGGTTTGGATGCAGGGTTTGCGGTTTTGGGGAGTTAGACTTGGTTAAATTCTCCGGGTTACGAGTTTTTGGTTTCCACAGAAGCCCCCTCAACCCTAAACCCTCAAGTGTCCCAAACACTCCTAAGCACTGAACCCACTGAACTGGGTGTAAGAGCAATAGCCTCCTTTACCCAATTTCGTTGCCCTACTATTGCGCAAATTGCCTTACCCTGCAGACATACCTGCCAATGCTTGCTTGCTACGCATCCTGCATCCAGATGTGGGTCGGTGTCAAACCGCGTGTGTGGCGCGTCCTTCGCGTTCTGGTGGCCCGGGTGGGACAACGCAAGACTTTGCTTGGAGGTTCATGGGACTTGGTAACTACATATAGCTGGGCTTATAACCCCACTTATCATGAAGGTAACACTTGTGATTAAGGTAACCCCTTCAAGGCCATTTGGGGGGGGATTATGACTTGGGTTATAAGCCAGGTTATCAGTACCTAAACCCCAAGAGTATGTCAAATCATAGCCATAGCCATAAAGGCCAGTCTTTTACATACTTTTGGGGCCCGGTAGTAACTAAGTCCCATGAACCTCCAAGTGTATTGCGCACTGCAAACCGAGCCTGTCAAGCCGGGTATCGATGACCCTCAGCCTACTGGGCGGCAATTCTAAGGGTGGGTTGCACCCAGGGCTTAGGGTTTAAGGGTTTAGGGTTTAAGGTTTAAGGGTTTCCCAGGGCTTAGGGTTTAAGGGTTTAGGGTTTAAGGTTTAAGGGTTTCCCAGGGCTTAGGGTTTAAGGGCTTAGGGTTTAAGGGTTTAAGGGCTTAGGGTTTAAGGTTTAAAGGTTTATAGGCTAGGGTTAGGATTCCAGCTGCGGTGCCTACTCAGACCCTTAGATTCAGAACTCTGATGTGCGGCTTGGGGCTTAGGATCCCCAGGGGGAACAAGCTACGGTGTCTTCCTCCATAGCGGGAGATGGGGCTCCCTGGGTAAACCCTAAACCCTAACCCTTAACCCTTAACCCTTAAACCCTAAACCGCGTGGTGTTGGGGCCTTCCGAGGTCTCGGAGGTCTAAGGGATCCAAAAGGGACTCCCCGAGGATTTGCGATGTAGGAGTCTATCCTGATCACTAATTGAGCAATGGTCTAAACTCCTTAAAGGGGGGTTATATAGGGGATTATATAGGGGACTACTATAGGGCTTATTAAGGGGGATACTAGGAGTTTAGACAGTGGCTCATATCTTGGACGGAGCTTGAAACTGTAAACC
>CAJNIZ010005411.1:0-19484 GCA_905231905.1 Symbiodinium pilosum
AGACTTTAGGGTTTAGGGCTTCAGAAGAGGGATGCCTTTTGGGGACCCCATGGATGCACGAAGAGCTTGCGACAAAAATGGACGTGATCGTGGCAGTGAAAGAGACCTTCGCCATAGAACAAAATCGATATGAGGAATCGTTCTGAAGGAGTGTACACGGATGACACAAGTAGCGCCAGCAATCTACAGCCTTGTGCGTAAACATGATTGCCCCAACATGATGTACCCTCAACCCTAAGCCCTAACCCTACACGCCGTCAGCTCAACACCTTTGCTCAACGCGAACCTTGCGCAAATCAAGCCGCCAAAGCAAGAGAATCTCAGGTGTAGCCTACTTACTAAGTCTTGGTAGGGGATAAGTGAGAATATATATATATACACATACACACAGGGTTTAGGGTTTAGGGTTTGGTGGTTGGTAGGGAAAAAGGGAATATATTATGCAGGGCTCATATTCTACCGAAAACCAGTAAGCCAAAGCTCCCAAGCTTAAAGTTAGAACATACCGTTCGGGGCCGTTTTTCGTGCTCGAACTAAGAACCCACAAGCACTGGTTCAAACATGTGGAAATCAGAATGATAATGTAATGTTTGCTGGTAACTTCTGGGTCCGGGACGTATGGAGCCGTGGGGGGCTCCACTAAGCCCTCAACCCTAAAGAACCTGTAACGTTGGCTTTTGCCCGCCCCTCTCCCAACGCACAAGGACGCTCTAGAATCTCACCAAAATCCACATTGCAAAAGGTGTCACTTTCCGCTTGACAACCTTGTGTCATCTACTTGTTTTTCTTAAGGGAGTGTAGGGCAGTGATGAGATAGCAAGAAGAGGGGTGCGCGAAAACCTTCAAGTACTGTACTCGGCTGTATTGCCCATTCCGTTCCTCTACCGCCCCAAATATTGAGATCCTCGTCATAAAGACCCCCAAACCCTAAACCCTGAACCTTAAATTCTTAACCCTAAACCCTAAACCCCGAACCTTAAATCCTTAACCCTAAGCCCTAAACCCCAATCTAAGGATCTTGCGTAAGGAGGGCCGATCCATAGGAGAGCAGGCCCACGCTGACTGTCACTTCTGCCTCGGGCAATATCAGCCCTGTTCGCGAAGGGTCCATGTAGGAATTTGGGTTTAGGGTGTAGGGTAGGTATATAGTATGTACTTAACTTTGGGCCCAAAGGGTTTCCCAGATATATACATATATATATATAACTTGGGGCCCAGGTACATACGATACAGATACATGGGCCCTTTGAGGTTTTTGTTCTTAAGCAGTGTCACCATCGTGTCGCTGTTATTATGCCCTTTGTCGCTACTTTGGTTGTTGATCATAGAATTTGCCTGTACAGCGTTCCTTGTATTGTTGCACGGGTCTTTGACCCAATAAGCACGCCTGATCTTGCGTTAAGCCGTCGCAGGCAACAGGACCACACCTTCATGATAAAACCGTCCGCCCCAGAGGACGAAGCAAAACATGGCCCAATACAGCAACATCTAGCCTATAGTGAACTTGGGACCACAGTAACAATTATTTTTTTGCTGTTCCTAAGGCAAAAAGAAAAAATATTTCCAAGTACCCCTAAGTAGCCACACTCACAACTCTGCAAGTTGCAGAGGCATGTGCGCAAAGAAGAGCCATTTCACACGCAGATATGCAGTTAGCGCGGTGGAAGCTGCCCTCGGTCATCGCTGTTATTTTCGATTGCCCCTTTTTGTAGAACATATGACGCCTCCGTACGATCTAAGCTCTAACTTAATCTCATGCACATGCTAAGACAACAATCCAGCAACAACCACCCGTGCACTCAGCAATGACAATAACGACACCTCCAAAAACAAACAAGCGGATACCAGGGACACCAAGTGCCCTCATACAGCCCGGCGTTGGGGGAGTGTAAATCCTGAGCTCACACTACAAGCCCCAAAATAAACCCCTCAGCTTCCATTTGTTTCTCCCTGTATTCCTAGACCCTAAACCCATATTCTTTAACCCTTAGCCTTGCATAACTCCCTATGTGACCTCTATAATACCCCCTTCAAAAGATGCATAGCCCTATTACAAGGCACACAAAATTATCATGTTGAGGCCCATTTGCGGTACCCCATATCATAATTATGCAAAGAACTTGCACCACCATATCGGTAACTATCCCTCAGGGTGAACCCTGATTCCGATGCAGAGTTCATTCCGCGTTCCATGTTCTTTGTTTGCCATTTGATTCTCCATCATTCCCGAAACCCTGTAAATCCTCTATAACGTTCTTAAAGGCAACCATGATACTGCTTTTCATTTATATCCTTCTACATGACGTCCTAAACCATCCCCTAAACTGTCTGGCTTCTACAATAATCTTTACCCCAAACCCTAAGATCTTAGCCCTCAACCCTAACCCGCAACGTAAAACCAGGAAGCAGTGAAGGACTGCTGGTGCAGCTGAAACCCGGTGACCTGCCATAGGCACCCACCCCACAGGAACCCGTGGTCTAGGCTTTGAGGTTTAGGGTTTGGGGTTTGAGGTTTAGGGCTTGGCGTTTGGAGTTTAGGGTTTGGTTTGGGATGAGGCTTGGTTTGGGGTTTAAAAGCTTAAGGATCAAAGTTTAGGGTGTGGAATTTCGCACTTAGGGTTAGGGATTCGGGTTTATGGTCTTTCAGACAACCGGGGGGGGGGGTGGTAAAAAGGTTGGTTATCTAGGGACCATTTTGGCAAACTCCCGCCTAACGCTAAACCCAAGAACGATATGGGCTATAGCCTGAACTCCTAGCATCCCACTAACTTAATACCCCCATTGTAGTCCCCTAGATAGCCTAGATAGTCACTTATATAACCCCGTGTAAGGAGTTTAGATTATGGCTCATATTGAAGGCTCAGGGCTTAGGGTAAAGTAGGGATTAGACCTCCGGGCTTCAGGGTAGGAACCAGGCTCTTCTTGGGATTGTTTTCGGGCGCATTTTTGGGAGCGGATGGGCGTCGCCTGGGTTGCTGTTAAGGAACTTTACTGAAGCTTCCATAATATCTATATAGCATGGTAACAAAAAGGTTTCGGTATTATAGTAACTTAATTTAAGCTCCTTAGCAGCAGCAACCCAGTTGAGTTTTGATGGTGGGGTTTAGCCAGAGGGTCGGGGTTTGTTCTTTTCTCCTTAATCCAGAATAGGTTGGGATTTAGAGATTTGAGAGTTGCTTAGAGTTCAGAGGGTTCAAGGGTTGAGGGGCTGTCAGTGCTTTTGTGGTGTGAGGGTTTGGGGTGGCTGAAATTCTTAGAAGGGGACTGGATCTCTAGGTTAAGGGGTTTGGAGCTTGGAGGTTTCGTTTATTGAAGCTACTGTGAGCACGCTTGACGTGGACTCTTGGGACTTGAAACTTTCAGACTTCAGGGGTGTACAAACATTAATTGCCGTCCTTTTACGTCGATTGTTGCGTAGAGTTGGTCAAACATAGAAATAAATCTTCAGAAAAAACAGGATGTTGTGTTGCTTTCGAGCTGTTATAAACGGTTGTTGTTTCGGCGAGGCTTTGCTGGCTTCTGTCTGTGCAAGTTGAAAGCGGGAAGCCTAGCTTTTCCTGGAGTCACTAGGTTTTTCCTGAAAACTAACCGAAAAGATGTCTTTTTTTCTAGCCTTAAGAAATATGCTCAGGGTGTACAGGCTAGATTAACACTCCTAAACCCTGAACCCTTAACCCGAATCCTGCGCCGCGAATCCTTCTCTCTGGGCGCAGACTGCATACGTCCTATAGTCTAAGCTCCTAGTATCCCTTTTCATAGCCTCTATACTACTCCCCCATAGAATCCCCTATATAACCCGGGGTAAGGAGTTAAGACTATGTCCCGGCCTTACAGGACACTGTGAAGGCTTCCTTGGGCTTGTCCTTGCCATACGCAAAGCTCACCTGGAAGGGTGACTGCTTCAAAATCTGGGGGGGTGGGTTAGCGTACTGAAAGATACATGGAGCCCCATGCCCTTTCATGTAGGAATATCATTTAAGGGCCCCTAGTATGATGTAGAGCACACTCCTTCATCAAGAAGAATAAGCCTCAGAAGGAAGTGGTATACCTGAGAGCTAGGGTGAAAGGGTTCAGTGGCCACGCGGTTTTGGGTTTAGGGTTTAGGGTTTAGGATTGATGATCCTAGTGAAAGTTGCCTCTAAGCCCTGGACCCCAAACCCTACACCCCGAACCCTAAACCCAAAACCCTAAACCCCTGAACCCCAAACTCTAAACCCTCGAACACAAATCCTGATCCTAAACAACTTCATCTCATACGCCGCCATGCAAGATGGCATTCTTCTTGCCAAGTGAGACGCCATAAGCCCAACACTCTTAGGGAATAGGGTTCTGGGTTCAGGGTTTAGGCTTACGAACTTAGGGAATAGGGTTTTGGGGCTATAGAGTTTAGGACTAAGGGTTTAGGGTTAGGGTTTAGGACAATATGAAGACGCTGGAATGGTCTGGCGGTCCTCTTCTTACTAGCGGGAAATGGGAAGCCCAAAACCCTAAACTGTAAAACATCAAGGATAGCAACTGAGAGCAATCCCTTTGGGGTACCCCTAGGGTTGTAGCCCTGGATTTGAGCGGAATCCTTTTCAGAGCTGCTTGGGATGGGATTATATGGGGAAGCACCCTAAACCCCCTAAACCCTTAACCCTAAGCCGGTTGGGGTACAAACTTCGGGGTTGCAACCAGGGAACTCTTGACACGGATGAACCAATCCTAGGGCTCCTGAGGTGTAATGTACTGCGAGTTTCTTGGTAAAGGTTAAGGGTTTTAGGGGTTTAAGGGTTGAGGGTTGAGGGTTTAGGGGTCTAGGGGTTTAGGGTTTAAGGGTTTAGGAATTATATAATATGGGATTGTACGCAGGAGCCTTTTCAATAAGGATAGGCTTATGGGCTTATAAACCATTTTTGGCTGTGTACGTATCACAGGGGAGCACTTCGGCACGCGTCCAAGTTGACATGTCAGCATAAATCCTAAGCCGCAGCATCGTCAGCAAATTGCAGCATCGCCTATTGCAGTGATCCTACACCCTAAACTCGTGGTTCCTCGGCCGAACTCATGTTCCAACAGCCGTCCCCTCAGAGTATTCCAGGGCAGTTTTGGTGAGTTGCTGAAGGCCTACCTTTGGGGCATTTTACATACGGCAGAGTAGTTGTAGTGTCTGATGTATTAGACTGTTAATCCCTTCCCCCTGACAGTAAGCGTCCCCCTTTCCTAAATAAAGGCCGGAAAGAATGCGCATCAATAGGGGCATCTAATAGTAACAAATATAGAGGATGCAATGAGAGTCAAATGCAAGTCTAGCGATAACCTAACTAAAGTCAATTACGATTGAAGAAAATCTAGTTAAAAAGCCAAGTCAAATCGGTTTAAAAGCTAGTGGGAACTAGATTACAATCTAATTAAGTTCAGACGCAAACCATGTGAATTTTGGTTAAGATCAATTGAAATGTACTGCAATCGAATGAGACTCAATAAGAGACACATTGACATCTAATTCAGTCCTTTGACATCGAATTAAATCATGTAAAACCAACTAAAAATTAATGCATGCCAAATCAGCTATTGTAACGTACTAGTCTAATCGAAATCAAAATACAAGCATTTAAAAGTCAAGTAGAATTATGTAAGTCAACATCTTACCAGCCTCTAGTTAAAACTCAATGGGCACCCAACCCAACGCGACTTAAAATCAGTTGGACTCCAGTTCTACCTTGATTAACACAAAGCCAATTCCGTCAAATCTTACATGATGTTTTGTTAAAACGATTTATGAAAAACAGCAAAAACGAAGGATATCGAGTGGTAACTAACTGCTTCAGTACCGTGTTATACCTCGCGTATTGTCTTCAGCCCGCAATTCAGTATTTCGAGCAAAGTTTTTAGAAGTAGTCTTGGTCATTTTAAAAATTGTTTACTGGAGGAGTATCGATTCTTCGGGAGGGTTCATTATCATGGGTAACGGATTTTGAGACATGACCTCGTCAACTGCTGACATCTGGAACTACAAGCCAGCAGAACCTTCAAACAGCAAACAAAGTCACATTAAACCCCTACAGCAATCCCCAACACCCTAGATGCTAAACCCCAAACCTCTAAACTCTAGACGCTGAAGCTCCTAGAATCCTAACCCCATGAATTTTCCCTACTTCAGCACCTTCCCGGTGGAACCATCCAAGGTCAGGTTGTGAAGCGCCTTTGGAATCAAAAAAATCATTAGGGTTTAGGTTTTAGGGGGTGTTCAGAGTTTACTTTGGGGGTTAGAACCAGGCTCTAGGGTTGACAGCTTGGGGTATATGGTTTGGGGTTTAATTGGTTTGGGGTTTAGTGCTCACAGGCCTATACAAGGCCTCTGATTTTTTTTAAACCCTAAACCTTATGTATGTATGTATGTATGTATGTATGTATGATATCAATTACATATATATATATATCCGTACATAGCCCAGGGGACCCCCAGTTGCGCAGGAGCCCTACTTGGACGCTTCTCGGATACGGTTATCATCTTAGGGTTTGGGGTTAAGCGCTTGAAGCTGTTTAAGGGGAAGCTTTGAAAGGCTTGGGAGTTCAGGCCATTTTACGGTTTTGTTGTACAGATTTGGGATGCGTGGTTTGGGGTTTGAAGCTTGAGGGTTATAAACCCTACACCCTGGACCCTAAAAACAGAGGTTCCCTAAACCCTAAAGCCTAGACCCTAAACCTAGAGGGTGTTCGACGAGGGCTTTTGGGGTGTCTGGAGCTTGTCTGCGAAGATGTGAAAATCTTTTGTAACGGTCTACGTACTGAGGGTTAATGTAGACCGCTGATTAACAAACCCCCTCCCCTTAATAGGGATGAGAGCAGGGAGGGATGCTAATATTAAGGCCCTGAACAAGAGGGGGGTTATTAATCGGGGGTCTACATTGGCAGGGAATAGGGAACATAATATACCGGGGTTATATAGGGATTCTATTTCCTTATTTCCTACTAACAACCATTAAGCTTATGGTTCAAAGTTAATTAGGGTTCAGGGCAGACTTCTCAAATGTCCCGCAGCCTTCTTTTGCCCATGAAGCGTTCCTATGTTGTCCAGGCAAAGCCCATTGCCCGGGCTTCCTGCGGTCAGACAATGACCCTAACTGACTGTGAACGCCCGAGGCCCTAAACTTTAAACCCGAGTGCAGAGAGATGGTTTAGGGGGTTTAGGGGGAGCGGCCCGACACTTATGCTTGTTTCTCCGTGTTTTCCCATTGTTTAAAAAACCCTACACCCTAAATCCTATGCCCTAAACTCTAAACCCTAAAGCCAGAATTCTAAACCGTAAATCTCAAACCCTAGACCTCCTTAACCCTGAAAACCCCCAAACCTTAAACCCCTAACCACGTGGAACCAGTTGCGGCTCGCAGGTAGGATGCAAAGGGTTTAGAGTTCAGGGTTTAGAGTTCAGGTTTTAGAGTATAGGGTATAGGGTTTAGGGCATAGGGTTTAGGGTTTGAGGTTTAGAGTTTGGGGTTTGTTGTTTGGGGTTAAGGGTTTATGGGGTTTAGGGCAGTTCAGGGTTCATACTTGCTTTCTGGACCCCCCTGCCACCGACCATTCTGACATGGAAGCTACCATGTTGGGGCTTAGGGCTTACGGGGGGGGGGGGGGTTCTGCATAGGTACTAGGGAGATCCATGGCTCCATTCCCTACTTGCAATGCACCCTGAATTGCCCACGGCGATGATTTAGGGTTTAGGGTTCAGGGCGTCAGACGAACATCAAGTTCCACACCAGCAAGCAACGGGATGAGAATACTTCTGGGCGACAATATGTGGTCTCCAATTACTGGAAACCCCCAAGATACAAAGTACTCGTCATGATCTGCACGTCCGACAACTTACTGGTGGTTAAGAGGGAAGAACGGCATTTACACTCCTAATCCCTGTACAATTTTCCCCTTAATCCCTACTAACCCTCAGTAAGAAAAGGGGGGCCATTTTCGGAAACCTCGAGCAACCCTAAACTGTCAACCCTAAACCCCACCCTTGAGAAGACGGTGCCATAGGTCTGAGGCCCCGTCGAACTCGCAGCCGTCGTTGAGGCCATAGCCTGGGCTGCTGTTAAAGAACTTGAATTAACTCATGATATGTATATATAATGAGGAAACTCTATTCTTTACTGACTATATATGTACCCACATCATGATGGCTTGAACCCTAAGCCCCACATATACACACCCATACTATGGTGCATTAAGTTAAGTTCCTTAACAGCAACCCAGTAGCGAGTCGCAGTTCGAGGCTTTGGCCACAAAGCCACCTCTTCACCGATCACAAACCTTGCTTTGAAAGGCTCTCGGCTTCTTTAGTCTACCTTGGGGGATCCAAGCATACAAATCATGTAAGTACTACCCTGGGTGTTGGGTTTAGGGTTTAGAGTATACAAATGATACCTACATTGGGCCAAAAAGTCTGCAAATCTTGCCCACCTTGGGCTATTTGGACCCCCAGGGCCCTAGGCTAGGGTACCTGCTATCCCGAATAACTACGCTGATAAGCCCGAGAGCCCTTGTTACTCCGTAGACTTTCTACTTCAAGAGAGCCTTCAAGTAGTTCATTGCAATCGCGTGGTAGCGAAATCCTAAACCCTAACCCGTGAGGAGTCTGGCTTATTGGGTTGGTCCTAGTTGAAGGGAGTCCCACTTGGGCTTTAAACCCTAAACCATAAAGGGTTTAGGGAAGGAGTCCCACTTGAACCTTAAACCCTAAACCATAAAGGGTTTAGGGTTTAGGGTTTGAATGGCCAGCTGGCAAGCCAAAGAAACCTGAGGTTGGGGTTTCAAGGTACGTCAGGCTTGCCCCCCCTGACCCAACCCTAAGCCAAACTTAGATCGACAATCCACACGCCTAGCAAAAAACACTGAAACTCTCACCTTGCCCCCTTTCCCGCCCTACAGGGTCCTCCTGAAGCTAGCCAAGAATCGTATGGTCCGGATAGTAGAATGGCGCCGGGCTTCGGATGCCACCTGCATCCAGAACTCAGGGTCCAGGGTATATGGTTTGCTTTCTGTCTGACCTTCAGGGTCTGATTGTTGGTCGGGATTGCACTGACAACCAAAATCGAACCTCGGAAGGGCTGCTACGGATTGATTTCGACCCTTGAAAAAGTTCAGGTTAAGCGCCCACTTAGTAGGATTCACATCCTACTACATGAAAATCCAAGGGAGCTACATTGAAAAAGGTACGAAGTGAGCAGGGTACTGGACATTGTAGGTATATGGGAAGGGTTTCAGATTCAGGGTACGGTCTGGGGCGTAGAGCCTAGGCTTTGGGAATCAGGGTTCAGTGTCCAGACTTTACTTCGGGTTTAGGGCTCAGGCTTGGGGCTTCGGGCTTTCTTTCCCGAAACGAGCATGAGTAGTGCAATTTTAGTGGTTGAACCCAGTAAGATAAAATTCCTTATATGAAATACTATACCCCAAAAGGAGGATATAATCTTACTCTATATTGGGCACCATAATATCCTCCAAATAAAATACTGTATCCCCAATATAACCCCTATATAACCCCAGTTTCCATTTCATTTTCCATTTTCTTTTCCATTTGATTCTCCATTATTGGGTACCATAGTACCCTCAAATAAAATACTACTCACATGGAGTCCTACTACATGGGCCCTTTGGTCCGCAGTCAGGTGGGTCCCGCCAGAGCCCTCCGGAGGGTCTTGATTTTATATGGTGTAAGGGCCGAAAACCCATTAGGGTGTAGGGTGTAGGGTTTAGAGTTTAGGGTTTAGAGTTTAGGGTCTAGGGTGAATCCCTGGAATACCAAACGCCCCAAAACCCTAAAGCTTAACCCTAAACCCTGAGCCCCCAACTCTCTACAAGACGCGCCAGCGCGCAACGCTGGTGCTTTCCCTTATGTTCAGAAGAATATTGGGAACGCATGGCAGACATAAGCCCCTAACTCTACAGTGACTCTACAGTCTAAACCTCGAAATCCAAACTCTAAACCTTCTAAACCTTACGACATAAATCCTAAATCCTGAAACCCAAACCCTAAATCCATAAATAGATAAATATGTATATATATATATTTACATATCCATATATATATAGAGAGAGAGAGGGGATCCCACAATAAAACCTCGAGGTCCTAAACCCTAAACCCTACGCCCTGAACCATTAACACCACACCCTAAACCCTAGTCCTTAAACCTCAAACCCAAAAACCAAACCCTAATCCCTAAAGCCTACACCCCAAACCCGAAACCCTAAGCCCCTGAACCCTAAACCCTGCACCCTAAAGCCTAATCCCAAAACCCAAACCCTAAACCCTGAACCCTAAACCCCAAACCCTAAAACCCGATCCCGAATCCCTGAACCCTAAACCCTGAACCCTAAACCCCAAACCCTAAAAACCGATCCCGAATCCCTGAACCCTCCAGGCCTCCGCACTTGCAGCAGGTCTCATGGCTGCTTGTTCCCTGGCTGCGCCGAGCGCTGCAGTCCGACTCAGACATTTGTTCACCTAAGGGTTTAGGTTTTTGGGGTTGTAGGGCTTGGGGTTTAGGGTTTGGAGTTTAGGGTTTTGGGGTTTGGGATTTAGGGTGTGGGATTTAGGGTTTGGGGGTTTAGGGTTTAGGGTTAAGTTTAGGGATTTAGGGTTTGGAGTTTAGGGTTTAGGGTTTGGGTTTTAGGGTTTGGGGTTTAGGGTTTGGGCTTTAGGGTTTGGGGTTTATGGTTTTTGGGTAGTTGAACTAAGTAAAATTATACTTTTTGCAAGAATAGTATACCCCAAAAGGCGGATACAATCTTACTCTTTATTGTGGACTATAGATCTCCAAATAAACGCTACTCAACGGAGGCTTTGCAGATGGTCTGCGGTTGCAGGAGGAGAAGGCTTCAAGGTTTTTTGGTGGTGTCAGGTTTGTCGGCCATCATGGCGATAAAACCCCAAAGACCCGCAACTGTAGACGGGCAACAAGCTGCAGGCAATATACTAGCTCATACCTTGGGTTGTGCCTAGGTTGAGGGTTGCTCAAGATCTCGGAGCTTAGTGTTTGGACTTACGCTGGAGTATGAATTTTTTAGGCTCAAATCTTTAAAGACTTTAAAGGCTTCGGGCGTCTAGGGAGCTTAGGATCTTTAGGATTTACAGAGCCTTCTCAAAACATCCCAATGCACTCGTGGGCTTTCAAAAGGCCACCAATTTTGGGACCCACCCTAAACACTGACAAAGGCAGGACTGAAAGTCACTTCATCACAAGACAGAACTCATAAGGCTCGTGTGTTTAAGCCCTGAGAAGGCCTAGGCTAGGGCAGTGGTTGCTGGGTGTTTTGTAAAAAACTTTTTCGGCCCTTCCGAACCAAAAGCCTCAACCCTGAGCATCAAAACCTTAAGCCCTTGAATTGATCCCCCCAAACCAGAATCAATCATGAGACTTCCTCCTACTCTCTGCATGCAGCGCACTAGACCCATGGCGCGCCAGCAACATGTTAGGTACCAAACAGGGGATTTGAGAAGGGATGTTGTGGAAAACGTGCTATGTCTAGGCGGAATTCCAAGTCAACCCTGGCAAGCAGTATAAGGACAACCCCTCTGATCCCAGTGTAACCTCTGTTGATTCAAAACGTACTCGAGGAGCCCTTGCGCTTTGACAAGCCCAAGCTTAGGATGGGAGCAGGGGGTCCCTAAACCCTAAACCCCAAGCAGGGGGTAGGGGTGGGGCAAAGGGTAGCGGCGGGAGGGCGGATAACCCCTATGTAACCTGATATCAACACTATATAACCCCTATATAACCGTATATAAACCCTATATAACCCCAATGTAACCTTATATAAACCTGTATAACCCCTATATAACCTTATATAAACCCTATATAACCAGTATGTAACCTTACAAGAATCCTCTCTAACCCCTATGTAGGGACGGGGTGGGGGGTGGGCTTAAACCAAAGCGCAGGTCTTTCCATCGCGGTTCATCCAGCCAGCAATATCCATGCACGGCGCAAACCTCACAACATCGGTTTAGGGCTTAGGGTTTAGGGTTTAGGGCTTAGGGTTTAGGGTTTAGGGGTTTAGGGTTTAGGGTGCAGATGGCTTCGGAGGGTGGGGATGGATAGAGTGTACCTTCATCAAGGCGAGAAGGCTGATTAGGTCTTGATGGTGTTGAGTTTTTTTCCGCAGATCATCAAGATCTGAATGCTTGGGTGCTCCCCAGCAATATTGCCCTTAAACACGCGGCACTTGCCTTTTGCATCGTGATCAAAGTTTCTGCTTACTGAGGCTTTCCCCTGAAGAACATCCTAACGTAGCATCTCGGAACGAGACCTACAATCTTCATGTGTTCCTACGACAGCATGAGGGCAACATGTTTCGGGAACCACCCATATGTTTCCTTCTTGTGTTGTTGGTGCGGGGTACCCTCTAGACCTTAAACCATTAAACCGCGTGCAAGATTGGCTGTGATTCGCTGTCTGTAGTTTCATAGGCTTAGGGGAGCAAGGGCGGATGTCGCCCTCCCTTTCCCAAGAAGAAGGTAGGAGCCCATGAAGGAACTTAGGTTAAGTTACCATTATAAGAAGCCCTATTATTTACTACATACTCATATGATGCCCTAGTTCCTTAACAGCAACCCGGTGCCACTGAAATAGGTGATAGGAATTGTATTTAGGTCTCAGAGCTTTGGGCTTGGGACCCTGAAAACCTTAGAATAAAACCCTAAACCCTAAACCCTGAACCCTAAAGGTCTCAGCTAAAAACTTGACATAGAGCAATTGGGTAGACTATGCTATGTACCTTGATGAGGAACCACAGCATCATCTGGGTTTTAGGGTTTAAGGTTTAATGAGCTTAAACTAATTTCCCGTAATGTGGGTATATAATGAATAATAAGGCTTCCTCAGTAATTTAAGCACCGTAGCAGCAACCCAGTAATGTTCCTAATTGTTCAGGCTCCCGCTTCGTTGGTTCTGGGTGCCCCCAAGATAGGGTCAGCCGGATCTGACACAGGCTGTATCTGGGTGGGTTGGGATATCTTCGCGGGTTTGCGGGGAGGTTTGCGGGATTCTACAGTTTGGGGTTGAGGGATTACGGCTTCAAGTTAAACCCTAAACCCTAAACCCTATACAGTGCTGCGACACTGTGACTCTGCGACTGGGCCCTTATCCGAGCCAGCAAAACAAACGATTCCGTCATTGCGGGAATCAGAGAAGACGGACTTCTCCAAAAAGAGCCACCATCTTAATGAAGTTTTAGAGTATAGGGTTCATGGTAAACTACTAATTGTGATGACCACACTAACTTAAAGCCTAAACATTGAACCCTAAACTTTAAGCCCTAAACCCTCAGCACTCAGGGCTACTTAGCACGTACTTGAACTTAAGCTCTACTTGATCGTTGCTGGTGATTAGTAATTAGTAAGGACGCTCCACGCCCTGGATTAATAACCTATTTAGGGCCCATTATATTGGGAATTCTACTGGTCTTACATAGAAAAAAGGTTTTGAAGGGATAGTGAGTTCATTGATGTTCTCTAGATTTTGAGGATCTTTCAAGAGTCTTGGCATATTTGTTGAAATCTAGGGGGATCTGGCACAAAATGCCTCCGCCTTGCATGCTGTCGCCGACCCCTCATCTGGCCCAACAAAACTTCACAACACTACGTGGCACTTAGGACCCCTACCAAGGGTTAACCTAAAATAGTAGTAAAAGGGAATCCCAAAGGGTTAAGGGTCTAAGGTCCAAGCTAAGTCCCAAGGAGAACAATAAGAGCAAGGGTAAAAGCTAGCCAAACCCAAACACCTCAACCCCAGAACCGTGTCCGAAATGTCTTGCCCCTGACAGTTAACCACGCCCCGTTTCATTTCGAAATTATGGATGATATCCATCTGTAACCCTCAACCCTAAGCCCTCACCATAATCCCTATGTAGAAGCTTCCTTAACCCTGAGCCCTAAAAACCTCAAACCCCACACCAAAAGCCTGAACCCCTACACTCTCAAACCCAAAACCCTAAACCTTAGTTTGCATGGGTTGAGGGAAGGCCCTAAGCCCTAAACATTACTCCCTGACTACTCCACAACATAATCCCAATATAGAACCTTTCTTAACCCTAAACCCTCAAAAGGCTCAAACCCAAGCCCTTAACCCTTAATTACTTTGTATGGTAACTGGTAAGACCCTAAGCCCTAAACCCTACTCCCTAACTGCCAACTCCTCAGCAAAAGAATCACAACATAGAAGCTTCCTGACTCCTAAAAACCCAAAACCTTACTTTTGCACGCTTCGAAGCACGACCCTGAACTCCAAAACCCTGCTCCTTAACTCCTCCACAACGTCATCCCAGTATAGAACCTTCCTTAACCCTAAACCCTAAAAGCCTCAAACCCAAAACCCTAAACCTTACTTTAACATAATCCCAGTAGAGAACCTTTCTTCACCCCAAGCCAAAGCCCTAAACCTTACTTTGTATGGCTTGAAGGAAGACCCTGGTGGCGAGCGGCACAGCTTCTCCAGGCAATTTGATGAAGGACGGGTCCCTGCGGTCGCACTTGCCGTTGCCTGAGGGGTTTTGGCTTGAGGGCTTAGGGTTAGGGCTTAAGGTTTACGGTTTAGGGATCAGGGTTTAGGGATTTGGGTTTCATGGTTCAATTTTGAGGGCTTAATAAGGCTTAGGACTCTGGGTTTTTTGTTGGGGGTTTTGGGGTTTGGCTTTAATTTTCAATTATGGGGCTGTTGGTCGCTGCTGCACGAAAATAATGTTGCCGCAACAACCGTCATCAGGGAAACAAGCGTTCATAGCGAGAGAAGACTCAACAGCAGCATAACCAAGCGCACTAGCGTCCATGATTGCGTTACATCCCTACACCCTAAACCCTGAACCCAAATATGAAATCAGCTTAGAAGATGCCAGAAATCAAGAACGGTCTAAGGTTTAGGGGCTAGACACGAACACCGCGCTGTTTAAGTGGACAAACCCTGAAGATCAAACCCGAAACCCTGAAATCTTGAACTTTATACCCCTAAACCCTAAATCCTAATTCCGAAGCCCTGAACCCGACACCCTAATCTCTAAACCCTATACCCTAAAACCCTGAACCCTAAACCCTGACCCTCAAGGTCTCGGGTCTGGTTTCCTTTATATCACACAGGGACTTTCCCTGATTCCCTACCACACGACAGATACGCCAGTGTTGAGGGAATGTCTTCTTAAATAGGGGTGTAGGGTTTAGGATTTGGGGCTTGGGGTTTTGGGTGGGGGGTTTGGGGTTTAGGGTCTAGGGATTAAGGATTAGGAAGATACCAAAGTGGTGGACTCATCCTTCTGTAGGCTCAAAAACCCGGGCCTCTACTTTGAGAAACATGGACCCTCATTATTCCATATATATATATGTATGTATTTCAACATACCCCTATATGACCGTTATATGCCCACATTGAAGGAGCTCCTTGTTTTTGGAAACTCTCAAGTCAGCGGTGAAGAGTTAAAATGCTCGAGGCACGCACTCGCACGCAGCCGCTGCAATCCTCCCGAAGAAGAAGTACACTTAACAAACATGTGTATGTATGTATGCATGTATGTATGTATGAATTTAGTTTTTGTACATATGTACAAATTTATGTATATACACATAATACATACCCGCATCATGGTGCGTGCATATAGATACATATGTGGATGACTATACGTCACAATAGTCATGTACGTGTACATACATACGAGTGCACATGCGTGCGTGGATACATGTCTACCTGCATGCGTAACTGCTTGCTCATGTATGTATAGAGGGGGCCTCTGCATTTTAATGTTCGGGCTGCCCAAAGATCTTATCGGCCTGTCGGGTTTTGTCTGACTGTCCTGTCCTAGCATCTCTTCATGGGGACTAGTTTGAGATCGCGTCTTAGGAGTCTCGAGATGCGTCAGCCAGTAAACTTCTGGAGAAGAGATTCTGCAAATAAAGCTATATACCATGATTCTGGGGACACATTGCCATTACGTACAACAAGTATCCACCCAGCCACCCAAGATCTTCTAAAACTTTATTTTGAGAAGCTACTGCGCGCGAAAGCGGAGAGGAGGAGTTCTGGATGATCTAATCGGGATGCTGCAAAGTCTAACTTCAAAATCCAGGCCCAGTTTCCCCTGCCTGCAGCTTGATCGGCTTTGAGTTGCTAATCTAACAAGTGGAAAGTAATTCCGTGCAGCCAATCCTGTCACTGCTTGTCACCAATTCAATGTCCTTTTGGATCCCTCAGACTTGGTTTCTAACTCCAACTTGGCGCCACTAAAGGCAGTGAAGCCTCCTTCAAGGGGGCACCCCCATAGGTCCAAACCTCTGGTCAAGGGCCGTCCTGAAAATGAAAGCGCCCTAGTACATGAGCTCATAGTTATACGGGAGCTACACGTTTTCTCAAGAGTTTAGCTGTGAAATGTAAGCATAAGCCTGCCGCGGTAATCCTGTTGCAACATACGCCGCCGTTCTACAAGGGCTTACGATACACGGGCTCATCGTGTTTCATAAGGTTAGTAGGGGCTTACACGCTTGATGGGATTTAAAAGAGATAAGCCGGGCACCCCTGCAAGGCAACATGGCCACAAACAGCTTTGGTCCTGGCTTTGAGCCCCCTCACGTCGGGGAGCATTTCCTGGACCCCGCCTGTGCCTAGAAATATCCAAAACGGAGATGCTTCTGTGAGGACTCTAATCAGCCAAGAAAACGTCCGACTCTACATGTGCGAAGAAAATGCCGCGCACGCCCAGCCCGGAAAAGGACAACTGATGCTACCATCCCCGCAGAAACCAACTTGAAATTTACAGCATCACTGAGCCCCGGGCCTTACAAATCGTCGTCGTCGACATCATCCAAAAGATACTATGCCTTTGAATCCCACTTTGCCGGGGAGGTCCACTCATCTCCGCCCAGACTGACCTAACATCAACCAAAGGAGGCAGAAGCGCGAACTTCCCCATGTCTTCGATAAGAGAAGCATTCGCAAACCTAGAAGCCTTGAAATGCCAAGCAACAGAATCATCAGTTTCCAGCAAAATGGGCACCGTAATCCCCTGTGCCCCCGTGCAGTAAACATACCCGCTGCCCTGTGTCAAAAAGCAGGAACCTAGAACCAAAACAGGTAGAATCCCGGCAGCTAGGCATTCTGAAAATGATTTTGGTTGCTGTTTAAGGAAAGCACTTGGACTCCTGACACTCGTGAACGAAACAATCATGACCAAAGCTGCATAACACCCCATAGGGGTAGGATCACAACCAGACTCACGGCAAGTGCAATCCAATTGCCTCCCTCTACGAAGAATGGGTTTGCACATAGGTACCGGCCTTAGACTAGCAAGTTTCACGCCCTCGCGCCAGCTGCTGACACGCAGACATCAAACAGCCCTGCACCAAAATCTTGACGAATCATCTGCAAGCTTAAGCCGCTACCTTGGGACAAGGACTCGCTCATGCACCCATTGAGGTGTTGGGGGCTAGCGCTACCAGCATAGATATGTGCGCGTGCTGATGCTCGGAAGCTCTACGGGCGATGCGATGCGTGGCGTTAAACGCTTGGAAGGTTCATGCGGATCAGCGTGCCCCATGACCCCGACCCAAATCCTTTCGCCCCTCGTGCAAAGGCCATTTCTCACAGGAAACAGGCCGTTTCTGGATTGTCCCCTTTTTAAGGTTCCAAGATGGCAGAATGGGCCTCAAAATTCTGCTTGGGTACCATAGGCCACAAGCGAAAAAGGCCCGTTTCTAGCAGGAAACGGGCCGTTTCTGGACTGTCCCCCCTTCGAACAGGAAATTGGTCTTCTGAACCGCAAGATGACAAAATGGGCCTCAAATTTCATCGGGGCTGGAAGCCCCCCAAAAAACTATTTCTAACAAAAAAGATCATCCGTCTGGGAGAGGGCTGCCGTACACGCGATGGGAACAGCAAAATTAACACCACTTAACACAAATTAAAAGACCGGAGAACCCCGCATGTGTAGTTTAAGTGAGATAATATTAGGATACCATCGCCCGGCGAAATAAAGAACAACAAGAAGACGAAACGATAACTGGGGAAATGATTCGCTAGAAAGACTTAAGGGGACACCCTTTGCGAGTTGAGTTTGGGGACTTCATTATCTGAAAAATCTTAGGCGAACACACCCCTTGCGATTTGAGATTTGGGGACTTGATTCTGTGGAACGAACCTTACAGTGACACCCCTCGCGATTCGAGATTTGGGGACTTGATTCTCTGGAAAAAACCTACTGTTTGCCCCTTGCGATTTCAGATTTGATTCTTTCAAAAAAATCTTAGGGGACAACGCCTTGCGATTTGAGATTTGGTGGCTTGATTATCTGAAAACTCGTAGGGAGACACCCCTTGCGATTTAAGATTTGGGGAGATGATTCTCTGAAAAATCTTGGGAGGACACCCCGTGCGATTTGAGATTTGGGGCTTGATTCTCTGAAAAAATTTAGGAGACACCCCTTACGATTTGAGATTTGGGAAATGATTCTCTGGAGAAACTTAGGAGACAACCCTTGCGATTTGAGATTTGGGGACTTGATTCTCTGAACAAATCGTAGGGGGACAACAGTCTAACCGCGAAAGCGGAGAATTTCAAGGGTTAGGGTCAAACAGTCTAACCGCAAAAGCGCAGAATTTAAAGGGCAAGGGGCAAACAGTCTAACCGCATAAGTGGAGAATTTCATGGGCAAAGGGCAAACAACCTAACTGCAAAAGCGGAGCATTTGAAGGGCAAGGGGCAAACAGTCTGACCGCAAAAGCGAAGAAATTGAAGGGCAAGGGGCAAACAGTCTAACCGCAAAAGCGGAGAATTTGAAGGGCAAGGGGCAAAGTTAAACAGTCTAACCGCAAAAGCGCAGAATTTGAAGGGCAAGGGGCAAACAGTCTAACCGCAAAGGCGGAGAAATTGAAGGGCAAGGAGCAAACAGTCTAACCGCAAAAGCGAAGAATTTCAAGGGTAAGGGGCAGGCAGTCTAACCGCAAAAGCGCAGAAATTGAAGGGCAAGGGGCAAAGAGTCTAACCGCATAAGTGGAGAATTTCAAGGGTAAGCGGCAAACAGTCTAACCGCAAAAGCGGAGAATTTGAAGGGTAAGGGGCAAGCAGTCTAACCGCAAAAGCGGAGAAATTGAAGGGCAAGGGGCAAACAGTCTAACCGCAAAAGCGCAGAATTTGAAGGGCAAGGGGCAAACAGTCTAACTGCATAAGTGGAGAATTTCAAGGGTAAGCGGCAAACAGTCTAACCGCAAAAGCGAAGAGTTTCAAGGGTAAGGGGCAAGCAGTCTAACCGCAAAAGCGGAGAAATTGAAGGGCAAAGGGCAAAAAGTCTAACCGCAAAAGCGCAGAAATTGAAGGGCAATGGGCAAACAGTCTAACCGCAAAAGCGGAGCATTTGAAGGGCAAGGGGCAAACAGTCTAACCGCAAAAGCGGAGAATTTGAAGGGCAAGGGGCAAAGTTAAACAGTCTAACCGCAAAAGCGCAGAATTTGAAGGGCAAGGGGCAAACAGTCTAACCGCAAA
>CAJNIZ010005412.1:0-19484 GCA_905231905.1 Symbiodinium pilosum
AGCAGTCGGCAAGCCGACTGTGAAGCAGTTGCTGGGGAATACGCACAAACCTCTGCGATATGCCAAAGGCAGCTGCACCAAGTGTAGCAAGCTTTGCAGCAGCTTTGTGCCAGGTCAAGCAGATTCACGGCCACGGCTTTATGTGAAGTCCTTCACCCGAGGTGGCAAATGGTATGGATGCATATTGCCGCTCAGGGCTGAGATTGTTTTACAACAGAAGTCTGACGTTGGCGTGGACAAGGGGAGTTGGGATGGGTCGGGGCTTCGGGGATCTTAGGTGAGCCATGTGAGACAAATACATGCTCTAGATTACGAGCACATGATTTTTTGCCCAAGCTCACTGAAGCAGAAACTCACGGCTATCTGCAGGCATTGTTAAAATCTTTGCTTGGACTCTAGGGACTCCAGGGTTCACGGAGCCAGCCACGCCTGGAACGTGTGTCAAAGCTTTAATATTCATGGCAGCTCAAATTTTGAGGATCTTGATGGCACACGATGATGAGAAGAGAGAGTGTCTAAGCATTCCATCTCAAGATGCACAGTTTATGGTGGCAACCTTGACATGAAGCGCTGGACTTGGTTTCCCGGCATGCGCGGCAGGTGCGATTCAGCTGTAAAACGAGAGATTCAGAAGTTGTTTTCGACCAGCAGCTTGACATCCCCTTATCAGCGGAATGTCGCTTCACAGCTCTGATTTGCCTCGGCCGAGGTGCCTGCTGTGACCATCCCATGCCATCTCATACGGAGACTCGGCGCAGGCGTCCTAAGACTTGCCTACCTACAGAGAATCATCAGAAAGCTACCAGCATGTTGCATCCGCAGCCTCAGCGATGCCCATGGCTGAAGGCCGCCGGTCGTTGCTCAGCTTAGCTTTGTATGAAGGTCAGTCTCAGTCTCAGCTCGATTGTGGAATTGGTCGTGGCGCACAGGCAGCACCCCCTGGACACGCGATGGAATGAAATCCTCGCAACCTTGCGAGAGCCACGTCGGTTTCGCAGAGCTTTGGACTGCAGGCCCACACTGAACAACAGCAGAACTGAGCGTGCGCTCGCCCGGTTTTCAATCCGACCCCTGACGTGAGCCATGCAGGCATGAAAAGAATTGTATACAGCGGGGTCCTATTCCAGTGTGGGATTGCTGGGGTTTCCAGCCACGTTGCTGGCTATGTCATGTCTCATTTGGGCATCGGCCAAAGCTCTGTCACAGAAAGTCACTACTGAGCCATGGGTCCAAGTCTGGCCATCCATAGGCCCACGCACAATACCAGTTCGCAGCACTGCAAGCCGCATGCACCCGGATACATCTGCAGCAAACAATCATAATGCATGAACGGTCAAGGGCATGCTGGCTGCAAAATAGTGCGAGGCGGCAACATTCGCAGTCTGGAATCACCAGCCAAACTCCAATTGGGCAGCCTAGCCCAAGAGACAGGAAGTCGCTGACTTGCTTTGACGGTCAAATGGCAGCCTCCATCTCTATGTTTGCGCCAATCGGATTTCCAAGAATTGCTGTGACAAGATGCCTTGCCACATCAGAGCACGGTGCTGCCGGTCCATTACACACCCTCAGAAACAGCCTGCTGTCCATCTCTCAAACGGCTTGGCCATCTTATGATCATGGCTAGGATACGAAAGGAATGCTCGGACAGTCAGAATATGAGCCCCACCAAGCCCCAAAGGTGATGAGACCAGCATTTCAGGACCAGAAGCTTGCAAGCGGCCATTGTCCCTTCGACAGCAAGATTAATCAACGTGTTTGCAGGTTACTTTCTTGCTGCACTTGCAGGTTACGGCCATGAACGGACAAGGAGTTGTTTTGCGAGCCAAGTGAGTATCGCGTTTGAGGGCTCCTTCTGGGCTATGGTAGATGCAGAGAAGCTATGCTGAAAAAACACTTGGGACCACGGACACCTTGACTATGAAGCAACTGTCAGTACATGTAAGGGGGCTCAGGTGATCATCAGGAGAGGGCCAAGTCCTGGCAACACTGCACAGGACCACTGTTGAACGCACGGGCCGCGAGGACGGTCTCTTCCGCAGACTGAGGGCCGAACCAACACATGTCGTGCTAAAGATCCGAAGCCACTCATGCCACCCTCCGCCACTTCCTTGCCACTCAGTAGCTTTTGAACACAAGCTGTGACGATGCAAGGCCATGTCTGAGAAAGTGCGGGAGCACACGGTGTGATGCGGGGTGTGGATGAGGCCCAGGCAAGGCTTTCTCAGACATGAAATGAGAATGCCGGAGACCAGAGATGAGGAAAGCAGGGGCAGCAGGTGCAGCGCGGGCAGCAGGGGCAGCACGGTCAGGGGGGCCGTCGTGTGAGGGCAGTTTTTACTGCGAGCCTGAATACCCCCTGGGCATGTTTTGCCTAAAGAGGCCTTTTGGCCTCCAAGCGAGTGCTGAGACGAAGAGTTGGCCCCACAGAGCCAAGGGTGCAAAGATCAAAACGTTCAAGGCCTGTGGACTCGCCGCAAGGAGGGAGCAGTGGGAGCTGCGACCTGGGCTCTGCTCGAGACTGAACAAACCTTGCCAAGCTCAGAGCAGAGGAACCCCGTTACTGGAGGACACCAGAACCCGTGCAGCTCGCCGAAATGCAACACGAGCAAGGGGAGGACCCTACAACAAAAGCTGAGACTGTGCTGAAAGTGTGCTAGGGACAGCTTCTTGAGCTGAGACTTTTGCTCAGGTTGAGCAGCCTGGCAAACAAAACACAATCAAGCTTCGAAGGACATACGCTTGCCCAAGGTCGCATGCCCAAAACACGCTTCTGCCCAGAGGACCCAAAACTGAAGACATACTGTCTTGAGCTTGCTGGGCATCAGATCCTAGGAAAGGTTCCCAATCAATTCGATGTCACCATCCAGCTGAGCGTTTAGAGGTTTAGATAATTTTATATGCCTCAGAGGCCTTGGCAGCCTGAGCCGTCAAGAAGCAGCTAACGCCTCCTTCAGGGTTGGTTTCCCTATCCTTCTTCGCATCTTTGGATGCAGGGCTGGGACTGCTGGAAGCCAGGGCAACATGCAAAAAGGAGGCAGAATAGTCAGAGCCTGGGAGTGCCGGGACACCTTACTTGTTCAACGATCACGGGTTCAAGAATCACACAACACCGCTGCTTGCTCTCAACCTCAGGGGCAAGTTAAGCTGGCAGAGTCATGCCGGCTTCTACCGTCTGGGAGGCGAGCATAGGCCTTGCACCAGCAAACACTAGGGAGCAGCTGAACTGCTCGCTACTCATTACTGCAGCTGGCTGGAGGCAGAGGAGCTTGCGACAAACTCTGCTCTCAGTTTGTGCTGGGCTGGCATCAGTTGAAACGGCATCCTGGGAAGCCCTTGTTTATGACAATTAACTTAACCTTGCATCTCAAGACACCTTCTGAGGTTTGCAGTGCAGATTCCGTGACGAACTCCTGAGCACCCACAAGGCAGGCGCATGCCTTGTAGGATGCACCAGGGTGCATGCCTGCGCGCATCAAGGAAATCTTAAACGCTGAACTCCACTTGTACAAGCCTGTAAGCTAAAGCTGCATTCACTGGACACCTTCCCAGCTTAGACAGCTGCGAGGCCTTCGTGTCAAGGGGGCAGTTAAAGTAAGGGCCACGGCCAAAACCAGAACGCATCGCCAAACTGGTACCTGTGAGCAGAGGCGGCTGGCACAAGTTCTGGTGTCGATCCAGCGGCAGAGCTGGGCAGCCTGCGGTTCTCCGCAGTGTAATACGCCGCTCATCTTTCTAGGAGCCAGAATCCAAATACGCTGTGACTTTATGATCTTGCACTTCTTGCGAAGTCCAGGTCCACGGCAGGATTCGGCATGATAGAGGAACGGTCAACACATTGGGAATGTCAAGCGCCATGCAAATTGCACACAGCCATGAGATAGGGCGTCCGTACCCGCAGGCCATTGGGTTCCAGCTAAATGACAAGCCTGCGGTGGCAGAGCTGCACCTCTCGCAGATTAACTCAACCCAGATGCTCGAGCCAGTCGGCATTCAGTACGGGATCAGCTGTCTGCCTGGAGCGCGGATGTATAAAGCAGAGCATGCGCAATTTCTAAGCGCCGTGCTTTTCATGAGAACGTCATGGCATGAGAAGAGGATTTCAGCACACTTGGAAGCTTGAAGCAAGCTCTGCAGACGAACGACAAGTCTCCCAGCGTAAAGCTTCGCCTTTGTACAGCAAGACGTTGGATGCCCTCGTGGTCCAGAAGACCTGAATCGTATCCGATGGATGAAACTGCTTGAGCCTGCGGCTAAAGATGGGCTGGAGTGGGTCACAGCTTTGCATGCTAGCCGCTGCTAGCCCAATGCGAATGTGACTTGCAATGCGTCGAGCCTTGGACTTTTGAAATGCACCCTGCCTGTGAGCAATGTCCTCAAACCCAAGCAACAAGTTCAACATCCAGGCACTTTGGTTACTAGAATTGGAGAGAGCTCTGGGCGCCCTTCGATCTCAGGGCTGCGAAGGACTGCCAAGCAGATACTGCCTCTGGCCGGCCTTTGAAAACCATCACACGCGCTGTTGAGCTATGCAGCGAATGCTCAGTCTGAAGACTGCTCTTCGCGTGTCTCTTCATATGCATGCTCAGTCACACCAGAGCAACAGCCCAACGCTACACGCGGCCACGCATAGGATGTAGCTGCACAGAACTCCACTGGTTTGCGATCTGTTGGTACCAGGTTGCTTCCGTACTCCTGTTTGCAGAGCTATTCAGACCATCTTCGAAAACTTCACCTTCTCAAAATGCTTGCCCTTGTCCTTCTGGCAGCATTTGCGCGACCAAAGTTCCAGAAAACTGTGGATGGCTGCTTGGTCAAGTGCTACATGCGACGTCCAGATAGTTTCTCGGGCAGTCTCGAGACTGCTTGGAGAACCTGCACGGCTTGTCCTGGTTGACTATCGTGAGATTTCCGGGGATGAGGTTGGTGGCTGCTTTCAGTGCTTGTACACATCAGCAATTCTACACGTGAAGCCTGGCAAAAGAAAAACACATTTTTGCACCTCTCCACCCCGGTGACTCTCACGAATCCACAGCAGCTTGATGGCTAGGCATTTCATAACAAAGACCTCGAAAGCAGGAGGTGGACCTAACGAGGGAGACCCAAAATTGGACCAGGGCGGAGAGCTCGGAACTTTGCTCAGTGACCCATACATCCACCGAAAAAGGATAAATGGCTAAGGCCTGCCTCTCTGATTGCCTGCCCCGCAAAGCCTGAGGCATGTACCGCAAGACAACTGAGGCTGCTTTGGTGCTGCTCATGGTGGTAGCAGAGGAAACAAATAGCCTGGCATTTGGCAGGTCTTGGGTGAAACTGGGACCCAGCACTCGCACGAGAGGAGCGCCTCGCCAGGCAGTGCACCACAAGGACAAGGGCCGCCATGCACTGCAGCTGTCGGCCTGGCTCATGCCTCATGCGTGCTCGCACTTCACTCCAGACTGCAGCAGGCCCCAAGCGCCAGGTGCCCAGTACCCGCAGCTTCCAAAAAGTTCAACATGTCAATCTCCATGGGGAGTGCCCAAGCTGAAAACCTCTGACTGCGAGGAACTCAAGAGTCCTGTCCCGAAGTCCCCAGCATTGTGAGCGGCGTGCTACAGGAGCACTCTGGCATGGATCCCAAACTGGTGCCACGGAGAAAGGTAGTTGGGGTCGCTCTTCAGGAAGCCGCTCTGCTAAGGCCCTGGGGGGCGTGGTGAAGATAGCTTCTGAACACGTTGCACAATGCCCGGCAAATTGCCTCAACAGCTTTCCAAACACCTTTGCAACGTTCGGAGCTTAGCCCTGAAAGGACTGCTTGGTACAAAAAAAACGTGCACAATCTGGCCTCAGAGTCTCTTGCTGCAAGGCTCCAAGTCCAATGCTTTAGGCCCTACAACCACTGAACCCCTCATTTGGACAAGGCTGTCAACTCATCCTGCACATCGCTCAGCAACTTCCACTTTCGTCGTGAATCCGCGTACGCACTACCCCAAGCCCAGATCTCATGCAGCACGCCAGCCTTAAGAATATGTAGGGAGCAAGGGGCTTCCCATTCTTTGAAGCGCACTTCGACTGCTGCCAGCTTGTGAAGAAGCGAGCATGGTGGACCTTTTCGGAAGTTCATCGTACCTGTGCGCACACAGCTGGTGGGCCTGAAGTTTTTGCTCGAGCAGTAGGGGAGCCGCACTCTCTGGGGAGGCTTGGCTAACAGCTCTGTGGACATGGTGCCTTGGCCGTTGTGCAAACCCAAAGATCCATGAGAAGTGAGCTCTTCACGTCAACCCACCTTAGCGGGCTCTTGCGCGCTACGGACCCCATCTGCGCCCAAGGCATGCACGTGACGCGATTTTCCGGCCAAGCAGTCCGGCTGCAAGAGCCGTCTGTGGAAGCCTGGGGCGGCCAGCCCACCGGTTAGCCGGCCGGAGCTTCAGCTCCTCATGTTGCCTTTCCTCTTCCGCCCGAAGAAAGCTGAAACCCGTCAAAACTACCAACCTGGCTATTAGTTCTTTGGAGTTTGACGCGGGTTCACAGCATCCCCCTGAACTTAGGAGACCAGCCCGTAGGACCGTAGTGACCCTGCACTAAATCAAGCAGACCTCATCTTGCCGCTCCATTTGGGCGACACAGAGCTGCCACATCTGCTTGAGTCGGACATCGCCATTCGCCAGGGCCCACTGAAGCAAGCAATGATCCTCAGTGGAGCTCTCTCTGGATGCTTCTTCAGACATAGTACACGACCCAGAGTACTCGAGCATCCACGAAAATGAGATGCCGCTTCGCAGGCAAATTGGCCTTGTAACTTCTGCACACTGGCTGGTCAGCTGGCAGCAACAAAGAATCGCGCTATTTGGACGGCTAGGGGCTCGTGGAAAGGATGAATTAGAAACACTTCTATGCCTGCTGCTGGGCGTGTGAGCGAAGTCCACCCAGCTAGGAAACACCCTGTCCCAGACATAACTGCCTCACTGGCGGCAACCTCCGAGCAACACAGCAGGTCAGGTCAACCCAACCCGGCCCCGAAATATCTGAACTTCCATTCTACGCTGGACGAAGCCTCCTGCGTTGCAACACTGTTTTCACTGCAAAACACCAAGGAGCCCCCCAAGTGTCAACGTACAGACCTTCGACCTGGTTTTGGCTCGTTTTCGCAGAGCACAGTCGCTGCTAAAGGCGGCTGCCACCTTTTGTCCGTGACGGTGCTTCAGCCGCAACCTTCGGACACCTTTCCCGATGGCGGGATATGCTTAGCCGCACTGGGTGTGGTGCACTTGGAAAAATCCTGAATGCTTTCCTGCCAAATCATCTTGAATGCTGCTCACGTGAATTCGCAGCTCACTCGGCCACTCACAAAAAGCCAAACGACTCAACATGGTAAAACAATGACGTCGAAGCTGCTGAGGGTGCCGGCTAATTTTTTCTTGCACACAATTGTTTGCAGGCAGGTTCCCAAAGACAACAACGAGCAGGGCAAGAATCATGAAAACAATTGAGCCTAATTACGCGGGCAGGAGCGGCCCTGCCAACTGTAATCTTTGATCCGAAAGACTGCCGCAGGCCTGCCTCATAGCATCTTGCAGCCATCACTCGAAGATGCCCTGCTTCCGAAAGGAAAGCGCTGCACGATTCCCACTGGAGGGCGCCCTCATAAAGGCACGACAGGGCGTGTCAGTCAGACGCATATGTGCGTACGGGTGAAAACCACCTATTGCTTACTCTTGCCGTCTTCTTGCGGACTTGACATGGCTACTGACAGCCTAACGAGGTGGAACCCTTGCTATCGTCTCCCCCACATTCGCATTAACCGGGGGGAATGCCTTCAAGTAATTAGATACCCAATGAGCTCTGTGGACACCAAAAGATCACGAAGACTTCCAGCCACCAGTCTTCACGAGACGCGAAAGTCTGCAATGTTGTCCCTCAGTCCGTGAGCGCGAACTCATGCCTCCGAATGGCATCTCCGTACCTGACAGGGCGCGACATGTCTGGCAACATAAGCTAAAAAGTCTTCGCAGCCACTAAGGATGGTGATGCCACAAACATAGTGCACGTTTGAGCATTACCGCTTCTGAGCATAACGACAAACTTGAAATTGGAACTCGCCCGAAAACAACCTCAAACAGCGAGCTTCTTGCCTGACAAGTGCCCCATGGCATCATGAAAGATAAAGTCTGCAGCTTCCGATTGATGAGCATCCAAGTTGTTGAGCAGGCTGTCGCGAGCCGGAAAATCCGGTCCTGCTTGGGGCTCTAAGTTCACGATGCCGATATTTCATACAGCAAACGAGCCAGACCAAGTTTCACTCACCCGCTTGCAACACTGCCCGTCCTGCCGTGATGGCTTGTGTCTGACACTCGGACCTGTGCGCGGAACCATGGCGGGCATCAACCCTGAAGGCATGATAGAAATGTCCAAGACTTCTTGCATGTGTTATGCGCATTCAGCCTGCTTCATCTCACAAAGCAAATTGGTACGATTTATTTGCGGTCAACAATCAAATCAATTTTCCAATCAATCAACATGTCACATATTGCTCGCATCATCTGGACCACTAATAAGCCAACTCAATTATGTAATCATCAATTTTATCATGAGTATTGCTCAATCCACCAACTTTCCACTCCAGGATATTCCAATATATCTAAGTCAGTTGATGCAGAGAAGAACGCACGCTCTCACTTCATTCGCTAGCCGTAGCGAATGCCATGGGGTTTCGGATTGCGTGAAGCCACATTTGCGGAACCCAGACACGGTGCATCCAACCGCAATGGAGGATCTCAGAACTCTATGCGGGCAACACTAATCAACGCGCACAGATGGATTCCCAAGGTCGTGGCACTTCTTACAATTACTGTCCCCTGTGCTCTCCATTCACAATCCCTCTGCCCCCCTTATCAGGACCTCCTATAGCACGGAATCTGAATTTTTGGAAGCTCACCGGTCACCGTTGAATTTGCCAGGAGTGGCTATGTGGCTATCTAACTATACACGTCCTTGTCTAGTCCATTTCCATGTCCTACTCATGCTTGGTTGGGAATGTCGGTATGAATCCCACTAATGATCCCTCGTTTCCCCAAACTGGCCAAAAACAATAGTCCATGTATGTGAACCCATTTCCCCCGACCGCGTCATCGTTAATCTTGAAGCATGTATCGACTTCGTGAGCTCCTTCCGGGAAAAAGTGACCCCCACCCCGTCTAACAACGAATATTTCAATATTTCCTATATGCTACAATCTACCACTAGGGGAAGAATTATTGTTGGGGGGTGGAGGGGTGATTATTAGGGGGAGAGGTTACGCAAACTACAGTGTCCTAGCGAGCTGAGGATTTGAGTGCTCATCAATGTTAGTAGGGTTTAGGGATTAGGATTGAAAGCTTAGGGTTTAAGGCTTCGGGATCTACAGTACAGTTTTCCGTTTCGCCACTAACCTCCTATTGTGCCAGCACGGTGCACCCGTTCAACCCTCCTCATTGATCAGTAGATATTGTTGTTACTACTATTTATTAGAATTCATAATCCTGATCAGCAACGCGTCAACTTGTTGAGCAGTCTGCCTGGAGTGCGCAGGTAAGCTTTCCCCTCAAAGCCCAGAGGTCTGGCTTTGCACACCGAGCTTTGCAGTCAGGACCACCAAAGATATTGGCCATGGACTCTTGGAGCAACAATGGGCCGGTGCAACTTGACAGTCAGCCGCCGCGAAACGGAATGTACGGCGACGGAAACACCAAAGTACTTGATGTCCTTTGCAGGCTGTGAGCGTTGTGTCGGCAGTGTGGCAAGAGCAAACAGAACAACTGCAAGTGGGCGCCTGGGAATAGTCGCGAGCACCCACCATGCCTCGTCCTGCAACTACTGGCTCACCCAGTACATGCACTCAGTCTCGAAGGCAAGCTCGTCGGCATGCTGGCCGATGCACCGAGGGCTTGGCTCCCGTGTACGAGAGGCTGCACTGGCCATGGCCGCAACGGAACGAACCTCACAGCTGACTGGACCCCTGCTTGCACGACACGGCGGTCTTCCTCAAGAGCATTGAACCATCCTGGTGATCCGATCCCTGGCACTTGCCTGGTCACAACAGCAGGTGCAGAGAAGGCAGAGGACAGCTTGGGATTGGAGTCAAACTTGACCAGAATCAGAAGCTTCGGCATATCCAATGACTGACACACACCAGCCCCTTCTGCTTCATGCTGCTGTTGCTTAATGTGCAGAAGCGAACTTTTCTGACACCTGTTAAGCTGCGAGGCAAAAGCCATTAGTGAGCGATGTGTCACGCAGGTTCCATAAACTTGTGCTAGTTAAACCCACAGCACCCTCGGAGAAGCTTCCAGGGATGTGATCTGGAGCAAGACTAACTCCCAGATTTAGAAGGGAGAGCGAAAATTGGGTGCATCTGCAATCAGGGGTTGCAGCTGCAAGTTGCCAAGTGAATCCTGAAGTGCTGAAAGGATACAGACTGAAGCGCGCGCCTGGCATGTTTGCCGGCAACTGCCTGCAAGCATAGCGGACTGGCCATCAACCCAGCAGCGCCGTGCGACGGACAACGCAGTCTTCTGACCAAAGACCATGTCCTCCCGAGGCTGCGCATTAAATGCTCCGCCTGTAATCATCTGCCTACCAAGCTTGCTACTACTCTCTTAGCTGCTGCCTCAAACTCTCATCTACTCTACTCGGGCTGCCTTTTTCAGACAGCATGGCCCGGCTTGAACTGCGGCTCCCACTGCCAGCTCAACTTGGGCAGCCAGTGCAAAACTGAAAGGCGAGTTTCTCTCCCGCACGCATGCGCACACGTCTTGCGGCCAACTTCCTTTAAATCTTGAAAAGAGGAGCAGGACTGGGCAGACTTTTTATTCACGGCAGAAGCGCCTGGCGGCTGGTTTGTCTCCAGCTGTTTCAGAAGTCTATATAGGATTATCCTGAGTATGTCCGGGGAATTCCCTAAATTTCTATGCATCTTTTGACCCGGTATAGCCAGCAATTGACAGCTATCCTCGACAGGTAAGGTGTTTCGTGCAGTGACCTCTGCTGGCTTTCCTAAGAAATTCTGAGCAGCTCCATAGCTACGTAAACTGCGGGGCCGACACTGGTTGACCAGCGATTGTGCTCCACAGTGCGGAGCGATGCAGGCAAATTGCATCCCGTATGCCATTCCTGTGAGCAACACACAAGACTTGATGGGTCCGAAAGTTAGGCGTACCTTTGCCAACCCTGCGTCCTGGTACGTGAGATGCTTTGCATGGCTGTGAATCCATCTGCAGCCCTCAGCGTCCAATCCACTCGAGCAGTAAAGAGGCACGCGCGTCATGTTCTCGTTCATACAGCTGGAGGGTGACCGGTCCGACATGCCACACGACATGCAGATGTCTCTGTTAACACGCTCTTCAACTTTGGCTCGAAAGGCAGATTTGCGCATAGCGTCTCGCATCTCACATTGCAGCCCACCTGGAAGGGCTTGATGGTGAAGAACCAGCCGTTCACTTTGGTTGGAATTATGTAGACCGCTGCCTGCAACAAAGTCTGACAGTATGATAGGCGGCACTGCTTTCGCTCGCAATTTCGTGCAGCTTGGTAGCTACGAAAACTGCGGGGCCAAGGTGTGTTGGAGGCACGTTGCGTCCCCTATGCCGTTCCAGTGGGCAGCATGCAAGATTTGATGGGTCTGAAGCTTACGTTACCGCTGGCACGCGGCAGCTTCCCGCGTCTAACCCAACCAGCAGACGAAGCATGCAGCACGTTCGCAGCCCCTGCTAGGTGTCTCATGCAGTGATTGTACCATGCAAGCTCTTCCTGCTCTGCTGGCCAAAAGGCGGCTGAAACCTGAAGCTCAATAACTACAAAAACTGCGGGGCCAGTACTGGTTGACCAGCCACTGTCCTCCACAATGGAGCGCCGCAGGCACATTGCATCCGGTATGCCATTCCTGTGAGCAGCACGAAAGATTTGCTATAGGTCTGAAGCTAAGGCGTACCTCTGCCAACCCTGCATCATGGCACACGTTATGCTTGGAATGGCTTTGTATCCAGCTGCAGCTTCCCGCGTCTCATCCGTCTAACCACGAAGAATGCATTGTGATCGCGAGGCGCAGTCGGCATCCGTGAAGCCTGAACTGTGTGTCTCACGCGGTTTACTTTCGGGAGCTAGCTGTTTGAGGTTGCTGGCGGGGACCTAAGCAATTCTGCACAGCTTGATGGCTATGAAGGCTGCGCTGGCCGGAGTTGGTTGACTAGCAACTGTGCTCAACAATGTGATGGTAAACTCCGTTCCAACGAGCAGGATGCAGTGTTTGCTATCCCGCATCTAATCCACCCGACTAGCAGAGGAAGCACGGATCGTGCTCGAGATCTGCGAAGCCTGCACTAGGTTTCTCATGCAAGTGACATGAGCAAGCAACTTGCCGGTTGCTGGCGGAAAGCTAAGCAATTCCTTCCAACGTGGGGACACCATGGGCTGATCCGCAATCATGAGAGTCATCAATGCTGACGGCGGCAATCCAGTGTGTACCGCTGAAGCCAGACCAGCAAGTAGCGCAAAGGTTTCGCCAGATCGGCAAAGTTTATGCCGCCCGGTTGAATTTCAGCCTGGGAGTCTACAAGTCCATCTCAGTCCTTGTCTGACCTTTCTGTCTTAGACAGTTGCTTGTGTCGGGTAGTCAACCTCGAGGCTGCACCGGCAAAGGCTTGCGCTGAAGAGGCGCGGTTGATGCGACCAAAGGTGGCAAGTCCAGCCTGTTTTGTTGGGCACAGCTCAAAAGCTACCAAGCATGCCTAGCAATCCGGGTATCTTCACCATCAACCTCTTACAGGAAGCACCCTACGGACCTGAGAACATGCATCGAGCTTACAAGTGGCAGGATGATGTTGAGTCAAGCCGTGGCATTGTCCCTGAAGAAGCGTGCTAGAATTGCAGGCCCCAGTCGACGTGTTGCATGTGCAAGCAGGCCACACAAGCGCGACATTTGCGACACGTGACCTTGTTGGCCCCTTTGCGGGGGAGTTCTGGAAAACTCGCTTAGTGGCTGGACAGGCATGCTCAGCAAAGTCCCTGTAACTGAGGAAGTACTCCACACGGCTTTGCTGTAACTGGCTTGAACGGCAATGATTGGCACTTGCCGCCGTTGCGGACGGCCAGGGATATACACGGCCTCGCTTAGTTGGGCCTTTGTAGCTGCCTTAGGGGTTTGGAATGTGAAGGATGGGTCAACAAGGAAGGGGGTTCCAGTACAGCAGGACATGTCTACTTACAGGTCTGCAGAGTGAACCTACAAACATCCTGTCCCCGGCGGTAACGACCCCAAAACTGAAACTCCTGAGCCTTGTCCCGACGCCTGACTGTTGCAACCCTCGCATCACTATGTAACTGAGAATGTCAGCTGACATGTGCAAACAAAAACTGACTTGGTGCAAGCTCGGACGGGAAGCACTGTCAATGCGAACGGCATATGCAGATCCAGCCACGTTGACCTGGTAAGCGGCAAGCAAGAATCAAAACTCCTTTGCGTGTTCAGTGCCATCTAGCTGGCGCTGTTTTCCCAGTGAGACAGCCTGTGCGTCTTGACTGCTCAAGCCCTCCCTCCGATCTCCACCAAGCATGCAAGCGCTAGGATGTTGCTGGCTCACTCGCGGAGGTGCACTGGAAAGTTACAACTGCAGGCTGGACCAAGAGAAGGCATCCACATTCCTGCAACTAGAAAATGGGCGGAACAGCGCGTGGCTCTGACAAGAGGCAACCAACACCACACCTTCATTGGCAACGTGGACGGTCGTGGCCAGACGGCATGCGGTGTGCGCAGGGCAAGAGAGAAGCTATCTGAGTAGCTGTGACCTTGCATTGCTGCCATTCTCATAAGAACTGCAACACACTAGAGGCCGACCCACGCCGCGCACAGCGTCTGCAACGTCCAAAACCACACAAGGAACAAGGCTGAAGGCCGGTAGACGGCTTTGCAATCCGTTTCACCTGAAGCACTACAGTCACAGCATGGCTGCGTCGGACAGCTCGTGAACTGGCAGACGTCAACACTGGCATCACGGTCCATGCAGTCGCTCGTAGTCTTATGCTGCATCGTACAGCAGCAGTGATAAGATTTCGGAGTAGCCACGCCCTTTCAGCCCTGCCGTTCTTGGACTGGTGGAGCTGCCGCCTTGCGGCCCTCATGCCTATATGACCTCTTGAGCCACCTAAGCTTTAGCAGTAGAGCCTTGCAGCACACAACATCCAAGCACGAACCCGGAGCCCCTTGAACTCGACTGAGGCCGGCAGACAACCTTCCAAGTCTGCCTCAGGCACTGCAGACAGAGCATGGCTTTGAAGTGCGCTTTGAACATGCAACGCTTAACGCTTAGAGCTGGCATCACTGTCAATGCAGATGGCCGCTCATACTGCATCATGCAAGGCCATGGACGATCTTTCTGAGCAATTGTGCCCTGGCAGAGCTGCCAACATCTGAACTGCAATGGTGGGGTTGTCAGACCTACAACTATCTTCGCCAACTGACCTTAAGCGAACGTCACTTGCAGTGCAGAACTTTTTCACGTTCGAACGCGAGTTTCTTGGATGTGATTGAGGGCTGGCAGACAACTTTACAAGTCTCTTCACCTTAGGCACGGCCTCTTCTTGTCCACTAAACCCTGTCAGTGCCGCCAGCACCCTCAACGCAGACGGCCATATGCTGCATGGCTCATGCAAAGCAGTAAGCCCTCTGAGCAGCTGCCCCCGAAGCCGCAGCCTGGCAGTTCTCAGTGGAGGGTTTGCTCGTGAAGTTCGGATTCAGGTTGTAGGCATCTAAGTTCTGGGCTTGAGAAATTGTGCTCTTCAATGATTGGCCGCTGCATTAGGCGAACTTTTGCTGTTTAGTGATCAGAGGCTCATTGCCAGATGTCCGCAGAGACTTCAATGAAGCCGCCTCGGCATGGATGCGATCACCAGGCCCTCTCCGGAAGGTCGCTTCGGAAGAAGTGGCAGCAAAGGGCGTGTGTGCGAGCAATCGTGAGCTGTGTCCAGGACATGGAGCTTAGCACAGACCCGCTTGCACGGGTTGACCGTGCTGCCCTGGGGATTTGTGACAAGTTCAAACTGAACCCTAAACCTGCACAGCACATGACCATTCCGGGCGACATTTGCTATGCCAGAACAAAGCTGTTTGCATTTGACATTCACATCCCCAGCTTGCGCCAGAATTTCAGAGTTGGTCGCTCTGTGCTCAAATCAGAGTGCAGAATGAGAGATGCATGGATGAATGTGCAACTAACTGTGATATCAACGTCTTTCCGCAGGCCTCCTGAACCGATGAGCTGAAGCCCCACCCCCGAAAAAGCAAGCCTATCACGAAGGCCAACAGTGGCTAACATAAAGGAAGGGGTACTAAAGATGCTGGGAGCCATCTAGTGGCAGTACCCCGTAACCCTGAAAGCGTGCTACTTTCTTTGTGATGTGGCCTGCGGCCTGCATGCCTGCTGCTCATCCGATCTCAATCTAACTTACGGCTCCCAAATACTTGCCATCAGCTACTGACTAGCATTGCAGGTGCAGAAAGCTGCGTTGGATTTCAAACCTTGATGCGACTTGGACTAGGCCCAGCAGGCAGCATGAGATGAGCTGTCCATGGTGCATGTGCAGTTACGCCCTGCAAAAACGACATCTGCGACGTGTGACCGCGCAAGCTTTGCGGCTGAACACTCTGGCACCATCTGTTTGAAGGCTGGCTCGGCAAAACGGTGAGCAAGATGTCTTGCAAAGCTACCAAGATTCTAGCTGCAACGGTGAGGTGGTCAAACCTACGACTTTCTGCGCCGCCTGAACTTAAGCAAACGACGTTTGCAGCTTCGAAGTCGAACATCTGCCAAGGAGGTCTTCGAGCTCGACCAAAGCCCTAGAGACAACTTTGCAAATCTCGTCACCGGAAGCACTACAGGGACAGCACGGCTGTGACGAGTTGCCGGCGATGCAGATGTAATCTTCAGTGCCATCATTGCCGGAAATTCAAATGGCTGTGGCCTCATGCTGCCGTGTGCCAAGACAACAGCAATGTTTCTGAACAGCTCTTTTCCTGCAAAGCTACCATGATCCGAGCTGCAGCAGCGAAGTGATCAAGCTTACGGTTTTCTGTGCCACCTGAGCTGACGCGACCGACAAACGCTGCATGCACTTGCCCAACACGAACCTGGAGCCCCTTGAATTCGACCAACGGCTTGCACGAAATGTTGCAAGGTCCCACCTCGCGACGTCAAAAGGGGTTTTTCGTCCCTGCCAAGGATGCACAATGCCTTGCCGCCCACCCCCCTCCTCCCCCGCCCCAAATCTAAACAAGGCTGAAGGATCAGAAGGTGATGGGCTTACGGGAAACACAGCATCGCAAGCAGCTGCGGAAAACCAGGCGCAATCCCTTTGCCGGTGGGAGCCCACTTCGCAGAAAAGAGTGTGCACATGCACTACGTCTCTTCAATTTCACCTCAAGGACTGCGGGTGCAGCATGATTGCTACAGGCTATGACCCTTAAGGCTTTACGCCCACGGTCACTGCCACCTGAGCTTAAGCGACCAACACACTGCGCGCATGACCTTGCCAAGCTGTACACATCTGTTCTTTTGCAGACGTGGCGTGGTTGTGATAAGTTGCTCCCCAACAAACCAACCTTTTTGTTGCCGGTGCTGACACGCAGAAGCTGCGGCCACATGCCGCATCGCGCAAAGTTTTCAAGAGTTTTGCTGAATAGTTGTGGGTGGTTGTGGCCCTGCAGCGCTGCCATCTTTGGAGCGACAACGGTGACCATGTCAAGCTTACCGCTTGGTGTGCCACCTGATCCTAAGCGGAAGACCCACGCCAACCCAAAGCATCTGCAAGTACAGACCTGAGTCTATTGAACGCGGCTGAAAAATGCCAGGCTGGCAGACAGCTTTGACGTCGCTTCGTTTAAGGCTGCAGTGTTGCCAGTATTTCAGCTGCAACCCTGCAGTTTTTTGCCTGCAGGCGGTCTGCGCAGTCGTCCCAAAATCAAAAGCTTTTGGCTTTGTGGTGGGGTCCAAAATGTTATATTTATCTGCGAGTTTTACGCTTACAGATGGCCGACCATGGGCGAAAGTCGATATGGTATGGATGCGTCCGTTAAGGCGCTTGAATGCGCCGTGCTCGTCTGATTTGACCACGCATACCGCGGCTGTACAACTGAAAGGCAGGGTAACGCAAAATCGAGCCCGAAGACAACTGCGCCATTCACATGGTTTTGCTGTACAAGGGATTATGCAAAATGAAACCAAGCTGAAATAACAGCAAGCATGGACACGTCGCTTTCCACATCTTTCACCAATTCCACTAATATCTTAAATTGCAGATTGCAAAATACATGGTAGAAAAGACGCTTTGTGTTGCCCGGTCGGAATCTCAGAACCTTCCCGAAAAACATGATTTGTCATTGCACTTGGGTTGTCGATAGCAAGCCTGGTTCTTGCCTTGTGAGCAAACGAAAATTTCATTAGCGCCTTTACAACCAATGCAATGAGCCCAATAACAATTTCATGCCTAGCTCACTGGTCACGGCATACTTACGCCAATCAAGTTCCAAAACACATCCAATTCAATTCCCCCTTCCCCGTTTACCCTGTTCAGCTGGACAGATGCCCTCGCACGATTGTCCTTCTCAGGACCTGGTGGGCTAATCGGTGCATTACGAGAAAAGCATATGCAGGAGCATATGCAAGAGCATCACGTGAAAACAGATGATCATGCCCTCATGTTCCACAAAAGCAGCCGCATCCACAAACATGTAGTTGCCTGGCTACCCGACCCCCCCTGGCGGTGGGCGGCGGAGATTGAGCCCGAGCAGGATGACCATCAACCAGTCGACCGGGCGGGTTGGGTTGGGTTTTGACTGCATCAGCGGAGCAGCTGTTTGGTGCACTGAGGGCGCCTGCGAAAACAAAGCAGGCGGCGGAAATTTCACTTGCTGGCATTACCATGCCCAATTGTTCATACAGCCAATTTGCTACATGATCCTCGACCTCACTGGCAGCAAGTGTTGCTTGCCGCCACAACTCTTTGAAGATGTGCATGGCCAGGGCCAGAACCAAGTAGTCCAGCAAGACGAAGCTGAGCTGGCGTTTGGCTGCGCGTCTGGCGGAGAGTTCTGAGCACGGACCTGAGAGGCAAAGGGCCTGGGCCGCACTGAGGTAAGGCCAGCCACCACTGGCCGTTGCGCTAGCTCTGCCTGGATGCCGCTTCGCGCACACCGCTCAAGAGTTTGGTTGCTGCAGCCCCGGTAGTACTCAGAGTTGACGCTGTGGTAGTGGCCTCGTCGGGAAGGCCGCGGCCCACACCTGCTCCGCCTGACCGAGATTTACGACTCTTGCAATATCGCTCGAGACCGCAAAATCTTCCTCCCGGAAGCTCCTGTTCCAGCTTGTTTGGGCTCCTGGTCCGCAATGATAACCTTCAAGACGCGGCTTGCCTGGCACACTGAGAACCACGTAAAGGTGGCAGGCACCACCCCGACGCAAGGAGCCTAAGGTCAGGTTACACTTTTCAAGGCCCAAGCACTCCAGAGCATCTTTCAGGAGAACACTCCACCTCCGACGGTTCATGGGCAGAAAAAGGTCTTTGCTGACCCGACCTTCAAGGAACCACCGTAGCCAGCAGATCAAGGAGTGGCTGCGTATAATCACGAGTTGATTTGCCCACGCTCGCTTAGTCTTAGCCTGCCGCACTGACACAACAAGCCCGACACTCTCCGCCAATTCGGCCGCCTCGAGGAAGCAAAAGTCTTTGACTTGCAAGTTTTCCACCTCCCCCCAGGACGGAGCATCCCATCAAAGGCCAGCCAAGCCCCCAGCATCATGGCCATCCATTCATGTCGTAGGTGGCCCTGAGTTTGTGACACCCGCCCCAGGCAAGTGAGGACCAAACACCGGAGGAGCACATAGAAGGTGGTGCGGATCGGAGTTGTATGGGTTGAAGTATAGTCGCCACGCCTTGATGGCCGACCACGTGGCCCTCAACAACGGCGCTGATGACTTGAAGCGCCGCTGGATGCTCAAAACTCCCAGGGTGACCTAGCACAGCCGTTCTCCGTTTTGATGCACCCAATCAACAACTCGCTCCAACCACATGTCCACTTGAACTCCGAACATCCAACTGGCCAACCAACTCACCCGCCTTCCCCAGCATCCAAACCCCTGCATCTTGCAAGCGCCGACGACACTGGGGCGTCAAAGCGACGCTACGCAGCCGATCCCCGCGATGCCCATGTGAAGCAGGCATCAGCGAAGTCCATCACAAAGCCCCATGGATAAGCTCCCGCACGTTTGGCCCGTGCACCCCGAAGAGGAGGCGCATGCTCATGATTTTCGGGGCACAACTTGAGAATGGATGGCATCCACGGTGCATTGACATCACAATGGTGGGCTTTGATTTCGTGGACAAACATCAAGCTCAGACGCCCACGTAACACAAGACCACCACTCTCTGGCCTCCACAAACCATTCCGGAAAACAGACAGGGCTCTTTATTGTTCAAAGACCGTG
>CAJNIZ010005413.1:0-10447 GCA_905231905.1 Symbiodinium pilosum
TTTTTTTTTTTTTTTTTTTTTTTTTTTTTTTTTCGCATTTTCATGATGCATGTTTCTTCTGTTTCCTCAGTATACAGTATTTGCATACGTGGACCCTCAGACTTAGCCCAAGGTCTCAGACTCTGGGCACTGCAAGATTAGCCCAAAATGCACGAGCCTGAATGACTAGGACCGGGAAGGCTGTCCCGTTACAACCCTTGTATCGTACATTAAAACTTGCCTCAAGCCCTATTCTGATGGTTTTTGTCAGTTGGACCCAGAGTTTGGGGTTTAGAGTATAGGGAACTGCGTACTAAGTACTGTTCAAACCCTGACAGCCCTTCGACACGGTCTTTCCACCCCAGACCCTACACCTATAGCCCTTCAGGCCTCAACCCTAAGCCCTTCACGCCTGCGATCTACATCCTTGTCCCAACTGGGAACTTCTCAGCATGAGTCCTCTAGGGTTTTACATGTCTTTCGGGGTACCCCCATACTCACGATCGCTGTACACTGCATCAAGGTTGCAAAGCTGCTGCTTGAAGCTATGGCGGACGCTGTGGCTCCAAAGGTTTTAGGCTGAAGGGCTTCGGTGAGTGTGGCGAGGGGTTAGGATGAAAGCGTTACGTTAGGGATTTGATTTTGTGGTTTCCAGTTTCAGTATAGTTGATGGGCAAAACCTGCTTCACTCGAAGTAGATTGCAACAGCACAATTACATGTAGCCAGTGCTATTTGGTTCAGGCATTTGGCGTCCATCAGCCGCAGGATGCAAGAAGGGTTGAAGGGGATGTCCGTGTTCGTTTTACAGCTCTCCGAAATTCAAAGCCAGGAGACCTACCATGTTACTAAATCTGGTTGGAGCGCGAGGAGCATACTGCGTCTAGGCCCTAGACCTTCCAGCCTGACCAAAACCCACAGCTACAACTCCAACCTGAAATCGTTAAAGCCTTGCCGCCTAGCCGACCCTGGCCATCAACCTCTAAACCTCCAACCTGCAACCTGTAAACCCATATCCTAACAGCCCTAGCACTCAGCCCTGAAACCATCAACCGATAAGATTGAACCTCGTAGCCCGAACCCGGAACCTCACACCGCAGCGAAACCTTAAAACGTAAAACCCCAAACCCGTGATCTCACTAGGTCTCAGGAAGGAATGGATCCCCAAAGTACTTCCCATATCATTTGTTTCGAGTGGTAATCTCCAGATCATATCCGTTTCCTTCATTCCTATTAACCACCAGTAAGTGACCAAGCCAGAGGATCAGAATGTGGTCTCGCAAGTTCTCCACATCCATGCAGTTCCGCTGGGCTTGGCGGCCTGTGCCTGGAGAGCGCTTGGTATAATGGAATTGAGATTGGACGATGCTAGAAAAAGCATAGGCTTGAGGGGTGAACTGTACTTGTGGTTGACCTTGCTGCGATCGCTGGGCTCTCTTGCTTGCCTTTGGCATTGTATACGTGTTCTCGACGCGTTTCATAATTAGTTGATGCAGCCCTTTCTGTATCTGTTGGGCTGAGGGATCTTCATGGTTTTGAAGGTTCAGAATGCTAGGGGTCAGTTGGGGGGCTTAGGGGTGGTAGACTGACGGTCGTTACCCAAACTGACCTGGAAATGTCTGCAGGGGTCTGGGCTCCGCTGTAGTGCAGGGGAAGGTAGCATTAAGGCCTGTGGGTTTGAGGCATTAGGTATTCAACCCTAAGCGCTAAAAAAGCTTATCTGGTAGCTGGGCTAATGGGTTTTGGACACAGCAAGCTTGAGACCGCTACGCGCGTTTAGTCATCATCAATTTCCTAAAATGGGCCCTGCAGCCTCCAGGCAGGCTGTTACTCGGAGCCCTCAGGCAAAAGATTTAAGATTCAGGGTTTCAGCGCTCGGTTGTAGAGTTTAGGGGGCTCGAGCCTGAAGCCTTCAGTTCGGCAAGTGCAATACAACCCTTGACCATCAGCTTGATGGCTTTCTCCTCTCAGCATGCTCATACGCCTTGAAAAGTTAACTTCGCCCAGGGGGATTCGCGCAATGATGAATCCCAAGTCCCAGTTGCTTCTAGGAATGCTCAGCAGGTATTACTTCTGTCGGATGGGGATTGAGGAATACCCTGAAATCGTACAAGCCCTGGCCTGCTTTGTTTCACGCACCTGCTGCGTGAGGTGAGGGTGAACTTGAAATGGTACGCCTGCTTCTGGAGTCTGGAGCAGACAAGAATGGGGAGGGCGGTGTTCCGCCCATTGCACCTGGGATCCGCGCTGGGTCAGGAGGGTGTACAGTCCTCTTAGGCGACTTGGTACTGGGGACCTCTCCATCTCAGAAGCGTCTTTAACAAGGATACTGTAGTGCAAAACATATAGGGACCTATACGGGCTCTGTACGGATGTAAAAAGGTTTTTGGTTTAGGGATTGGCTTCGGTTGTGTGAGTCCCTTACAAGGGCATTATGGGAATTCTACACACGATCTCTCGAAACAACCATATAAGGATGTATGGAGCCTAGAATGGCTGTACATGTGGCATGTACTGGCATGTAATCACTGGTGACAGGACTTTAGATATTGGGTTCAGGTGTGAGGGCTTTGGATATAGGATGTGCGGCATTGGTTTTTGTGGAGAAGGACGTGTTGGGTTGGGACAAGCTTGAGCCTGCTTTGGGGCGGTTGTCATTCCTTTGTAGCAACGTGTTTTTGCGGGGGCTATTGTACCTCGCCTACCCGTGCAGGGTTAAACAAGTGCTCGAATCACATTTGCCACGCTGGTCTGAGACTGGTTTTCATGACTGTTTATAGCTTGAAAATTTGTGCAGCCACCCTGCTCTGCATAGTATACCCCGATGCCTTTATGGCCCGAAGCGTGTACTCGTGCCTTGACCTTAATGCTTGCCCAGGTTCGCATCCTATACAAGTCCATAGCGACAAGCCCAACCTCAACAAGTTCAAAACAGCATAACAAAGCTGAAGCTCTACCTGTAGTGGTTGAAGTGTTTCTGTTCTTGGGCCCCCAGATTCATGCTTTCCATCTGACAGTCCTAAGCAGTCCCAAGCAAGGAGCTGCAGTAGGAGGTTCAGTTTTCCATCCCTGCCTAAAACGCTGGCCCAGCTCCCTGTCGAAGGTGCACGGAAGCTATTGGTTCCCTGGCCACCCCTCTTGTTCCCCCACAGCTTCCCATAAGATTAGGGGCTAGCAAGCCTGATCAAGTGTGAAATGTGGGGAGGGGAGTGTGAAGGGTGGGCAGGACATCCAGCAGGAATGGATGATTTCCCCACAGCATCACGACCATTGCCTACACCACACTCTTTCAAAGCTTTGAGTTTAGCCTTGACCCATAGAACCATGAGCCCTGAACCTTGAAGCCTGAACCTTGCACAAAAACTGATACCCTGCAGGCTGTAGAAGCCCAAACCCTACACAGCGTTAGGTGTCCGCTTCAGACGGCGGTCATTTGCCCGTCGTCCGTATGCTTCTAGAGGTTGGGAAGTTTATTGTATGTGGCTGTTGTGTCCTGCTCTATACACTGGGTGCCGGGAACCAGGTTGAGGATGGTTGAGGAGCTTCTTGATGAGAAGTCCAGGTTTCCAGGGGGCATGGTTCGGAGTTAAGTTTAGTGGGTGTCGCGTGCTTCAAAGTTCATGTGTTGAAGATGTTCAGAGCTTTGCTTGTGTGTGTGTGTGTGTGCAGGTTAAAGTGTTTGTGCTCTGAGCGTCTCTGCAGAAGGACGTAAGGAATTGATTGAAGATTTCCAGGTCTCAGCTTGAGCGCTCAACCTTTCTTCCCTCAGCCCACACTGGACCAATATGTTAGGTCCTGAGCTTAAACCTGGGGGCGAGAGTGCACTGCTGGAGGTCGAGGTTGCGGTAGACAAGGCCGCAAGCACCCAGGACCCCAAGTGAGATGCTTTAAGGTCTTCGGGTTTGCAATTTGTTTTGGCATGCCTAGAGTAGCCGGATCCCCAATTTGGCTTTCAGGCGGGGCTTTCAACCCATTTGTCTGTTCGCATGTTTGATCTTTGGACGTGAGGGGTTCGTCTGAAGGAAGGGTAGCATGAACTAATTAACTGGGCTCTTTGAGATTCACATTGCCGCATCAATTTGAGGTTGTTTTGCAGGGAAACTGTTTTTGCTACTCTGCTTTTCGTCTTGATACACTTTATTGGAGGACCCTTATATGCTTTTGTATCTAGCCTGGACCTTCGTCAATCCTAAACTTCAAGCCCTATGATGAGGTGATGAGGGTCGCGGGTTGACGAGGGTTTCGGTTTCAAGGCCTTTGCAACTCCTCCCATCTGTAGATCAAAAACTGGTAAGGTTGCTTTCGATCCTAGACCCTACATAGATGTAACATGTCGATATTCCTAGTTTTTGGCCGGTTAGCAGAGCATGACTGGGCTACTTCCCATCCATCTGGCTGAGTGGAGGGCCTGTATTGAGCTACACTTTCTGGCCCGAGTCCCATGATTTCTGGACGATTCACACTTGGCAGCCCATGTGTGGAGTCTAGGAGAAGGGTCTTTCAGAGTGGACCCACATGAGGAGGTCTTGGCGCCTAAAGGCTTAAAGTCAGCCCTGAATCCTATGCGCTTTAAACGCTCGAACTTCTGAAAGCGCAAGCCATTAACATCTCGAAGCCTAAGCACCCCAATATAGATCTATCCAAGATGAGAGTGCGAGCCGAGGTATTGGAGGGATCAATATGACATCGCTTGGAATCGCCTGCCGCCGCTGACCTGTTCGTGAAAATTCAGGTTTGTCAAGGTTGTTTTTTGTGTTTGAGGTGGAGGATGTTTGAAGGGTTCCTGGCTCAGAGGCTACGGTTTGAACGGGTTGGAGTCTATAGAGGTTTGCGATTGAGGTTTTCAGACCCAACTCTGCCCACCACAGCTTACCACGCATTTTCTTGAACTGGCATAGCAGAAATGCAAGGCCCCTTTCATGCTTCAAACCTTGCCCTCCCCAAACCAACATGGATCCTATCCCTGTCTTTATCGGACAGCAATCCACGTATCCTCGATCTAGGGATTTATGTTAGGGTCAGGCGCAAGTGGCCCCCGTTACTTCAGCTCTAAATCACAGATTTTTGTGTTTAGGGTGTAGGGCCGCTATGAACTGCGGACGGTTAAACTTGTTTCCATACGCGTCTTGCTTCGCACCTGTCCTCAGCTGCTTCATGAATTTCTGGACCTCGCTCTTAGGTACAGCCTCAAAGACGACCATTGAATCTAAACCCCTCGAGTCTCTACGTGATAAGTCCCCACCTTGCAACACTCCACCCCAAGTAGACTGATCCGGCTGTTCCCAGGGCCCGGCAGCAAGCCTTCACATGTCTTCAGGCTGAGACTGTACGTATACGGCTCCATGCGAGGGTGAATGTGAAGAATGGCGAGTGGTAGTCAGGTGATTCCGAATGCTGGTGAGGTGTACTTGTCGGGATTGTGAACGCTCTGAGGACCCGCGACCATCTAGCTGAACATAGCCATCATCTGAACACAAAACATCTTCGGAGAGGGGGCGCGGGTCATGGTGAAGGTGAGTATACGTGATCAACCTTGCTGGAAATGACCGCTACTGAGAAACAGATAAAGCAGGAGTGATGACACATGATCCGTAGAGGTCGCAACTTTGTGGGCGGTGGCCCTCGACCAGGTCGATTCCCTGCAATTGCCTGCCTGCCCACAGCCATGGCGGGGCGCTTGGGCAGTTATCAGGGTTTCAGGCCTCTTGCGGGCGGAGCGAAATACATCCAAACCCCCAGAAGCAGGTTTGGGTGGTTTCGCCGCTCCTCATGGCGTTTGGTGGGTGAATGTGTTCGATGGCCTTCCGCAATTAGAGACGGGCAGCATGCGCACGATGCCTTCCACAATGGTTTGCTGCTCGAGAATCAGTGCTTCCGCGCCGAATCATAGCAGACCCTTATGTAGCCCCAAGTCTTAAACTAAACTAAATGAAAACCAATTCCTAAACCAAATAAAAAGCAAATCCTAAACCACACTCCCAAATCCTAAGCCCTAGGTCCACAACCTTCAACCCTCAAACCTTGACATCCAGGCAAGGGCCACGTGGAAATCGCACGGGCTCTGCTGGAGGCTAGTTGTGACAAGGACGGGCCGGGGTTATGTAGGAATTTCCCAGGATAATGTTATGGAGTGAAGATGTAGTCAGATGCAGAGTGTGTAGTGTACGTTACGGCTTAGATTGGGGGATGCAGGACGATTCTAGTGGGAGGATGGCGTAGGTTGAGGGCTATTAGGGCCAATATGATCCCCCACTACAATCACAGGGATGGGGCTCCTCGGGGTCGCCATCATGGCAAATGTCATTGCTTTTATGCCTCAAAGCCGCCATCCTGGTAATGGTCGTCACTTTCAGCCTCTTGCTTTCGTCGCGTCTCAAAAGTACCAACAGTCACAGGGATTGTGGTGGTCATCATCGCAGTCCTCGCAAAAGTCGTCGCTTTTGAAGTCTCATACTGCCATCGCATTTTACAAGTAGCCACCGGCTTCGGCTGGGTCCTCATCTTATCAAACTGACGCAGACCACAGGCCTCAGGACCACAGTGAGGGTGGGGGGTAATAGTTTGATCCTGACCTTGACGCTAGAAGATAGCAACCATGGGGGGGCGGGGGGGAATGTTCCTAATTCCGAACCACACCAAGGAGATGGGAAATCTCAATTTTCCCGAATATTTATTCCTAACCGCACGCCGCCCGTACCGTACCATGGAATGGGGGGGAGAGAAAAAATTCGGGGGGAGGGGGGGGGGGCGGCCGCACCCAGATCATACATAGGTTTTAACGCCAAGACAACGGAGTCTTCACATTTAGGGTTTCTTGTCGAGGGTTGAGATTCCTGGAAAGCATTTTTATGATTGTGCATACCTGTTGGGTGTTAAGTCTATTGTGTGTTCTTTTAGGTTGACAAACTGAGGCACACTCTAATGTAAACCTACATTTCTTGGAGCCAGCAGTGCCTTTTTGTCTCGATTAGCTTCCAGTTTCTGCAGCAAGCCTGTATAGACCCTGAACCCTCGTGTCCTCAGAGGATGCAGGGTCACTGGGGTTCAGCAATTGAAGGTAAAGCAGTCCATGCATTTAAACATGCGTGTGCTTACCGTTGCTTATGTATTGCTTCGAGTTTGGGCTAATTAGCCTGGAAACATGGAAGTTGCTCAATGCAACACTTACGGAATTCCTCAGAGTGATCGAAAGACGTCCCTAGGGTCCCTGAAGTTACCCTTTATCAAAGGACCTTCACATAGCGCCTCCAAGGTTTCATGTTCAAACTTTGGGGCCTCGCAACCTCTCAAACACGTTAAGTAGTTAGCCCTGTCAGGGTTTGGGGTTTTGGGCTCCGGGTCCTACCCACCGCCTGAACCCAAATGCTCAGCCTTCAATCGGAAACCCCACACCTTAAACCTCTTACCTGAAGCCCTATAGCATCTATAGATTTTCTATCCATCTCAGCATGCTTTATACTGAGTGCCCTGTCTATTCGTACTATATACAGAAAGATGTACACGCGCAGCACGCGCAACCTGGACTTTCAACTGTGTCCTAAGCACCAGGCCCAAAACCTATGCTTAGCCACAAACCTCAGGACTGCAGAGCCACGTACACTGCATGCACGTTTTGGCCACGCTGTCCACTACAAAGGTTATCATGACCGTGACCTTCTGGTCCTGTGGGTGCTACTTCTGACAGCTCTGATCAGCTACTGTTTCTGCCATGACCGGGGGCCGAATTCATATCCAATTTTTTTGTGCAAAGAGCGGCAAGTTCTGCGCGAAAAAGGAACTAACAGAGTAAGGAGGCCCGAAACTCTGCATCTAACATTCTGCCCTTGAGCCTGCTGTGCTCGGTTTCCCAAAGAGTAGACTCAATTCTTAGTAGTAAGTAGTTCTTTTAGAGACATGCTCACAGGAATGATCTCAAGCTTGGAAGAAAGTAAAAACTTCTGCTCTCTTTCTTTGCTTTACTCATATCTCAGAAGCTCTTAACTCTACCAAGTTATAGCACGTCTGCCGCTGGATACAAAAGCCCCCAGACCTGAACCCTGGATCCTACACCCCAAGTTCCAACTCCGATCCCGAAACTTAAGTTACAATCCATAAGCCTGAAACCCCAAAACTCTCCCACAAGGACGGAAACGGACATGCAGCGCCACTGACTTTGGCGGCCGGAGCCAATCAAGTGGAGACCGTGCGCCTGCAACTGGGCTTTTGCAATTTGGGCTTGGAACAAGTAGCTGCCTTCGGGCTTCGGGTTTTTCATTTCAGGCGCTAGGGTTGAAAGTATAGAGCTTCGGGGTTTGAAGGCTTCTACCCTGGTTTGTGGGTAAAAGGCCTGAGGGTGTACAATAGGTCTCCCACTTTGCCTGAAAACTCGTTGTACGTTTCTATAGTAGGTAAAAGAATGCGCATCAGTCGCCATTGCAAGTCTTGAGCCCAGCAGCCATAAACGTCATGTTGGCGACGATCATCATGGGAAGGAAGGCTATCCTCAAAATCAGCTCATTGCATTTCCATGAGGCGGTTCCCACAAGAATCAGGGGGGGGCTGTTTTGAGGAGTCTCAATTGAAAAAATCTAGCAGTTCAGTGTAAGGGGCGCCACATTTAGAAAATGCAGACCTGAACCCCGAAACTTCAAATCCATACTTTTGATGGACAACATCCGGCAGGATCCTATTCAAAGAACCCTGCAGCTTTGTCGGTGTATTGTGCTTAGTGTCTTTCAGGATTTGTCTATCGACCATCCGACCGTCCTGCGTCTAAGGCTGCTAGACGCAGGGGCCGACAAAGACAAATCTTCTTTGGCAGCACCTGATCTGTAGCTGGCAAGACCTTTTCCTTCGCATGCGTGTTTTGTTTTTTCTTTGCGGGGGGATTGGGGTAGATATGTTGGAGTTGGATGCACATTATTGTTGGACAACGTGTATAGGCTGAGATCTTGTCCAGAATTTGAAAGTCAAGAACGTCGCCCTGACCCCCCTCAACCTTAAACCCCCAAAGCTTCGAGAAAGGAGTGTCCTGACCTAACGCCGCTGGGCAGCGCGGCTTACCACGGTCAGCTGGTAATCGTGCGCTTTCTGTTGGAGGTGATTTTGCTGCAAAACAAATTCTATGGAAACGTTCCTACATGAGTTTGGGTTTTGGTATCCGGGTTTTATCCTCAGCTTACACTTCAAAGCTGATTCCCCAAACCATTTGCAACCCCAAGCTTGGCTGAAGCAAGTGGCTAAACGGAGACGATGGAGCGGTTGCATTCTTAAGTAGCCAAAACCGCAACCCCTAAATCTTACTTACTCCGTAGTCCCTAAGTATTAACCCCAAAATTCCTAACCCCGAAGCCCTTGCCCTAAACGCGAAAACCTGATAATGGGGGAGTTCTGATTATTAAGCCCCCTCCCCCCCTTTCCCAAACAAGTAAAGGATTCTGAATATTTCAGGGTCGCCCTATCAAATTTCGGCAAACCTGTTGGGGGGGGAGGGTCCATAGAATTTCTAGTAGGATGTAAAGTAATGGGTTTGGTGGTAAGTGTAATTAGTAAGAGTAGTAGAAGTAAAGTACTAGTAGTAGCAGCAGCAGCAGCAGTAGTAGTAGTAGTAGTAGCAGTAGGAGAAATCAGTAGGAGTCGTAGGAGTCGAAGAAGCAGTCTCATTTTAAATCAATGGTTCCTGGCAGTTGAACAACTTGGGATTCGGAATGGATCGCAATGGAATTGCTTTCTGGCCAAAGGCCTCTAGGATTCTGGTCTCCAGGCCGCAAGGCTTGGGATTTGCGTGCAACAATTACCGACGTTTTAACGGCAATCTTGCTCTGATACGTTCTGTGCGAGGCCTGACGTTGACTGGATTCTGTTTGTTCATTGCCATTATTGCGTTCTCGCGGTCTCGGTATACTACCCCTCAGCAGGCATGATTGGCTGGGCTATTCGAATAAGCGGCTTATAAGATATCGATGGCTTCTGGTTGGCCGGAGGGCTCTAAGACTCAGGTCTCCAGGCCTAAGGCGTGGGATATATCTGCAATTAGACTGTTAATCTTGTTTTCAGATCCTGAGGTCCACGCCTGCCAGGGCCCAGATCATTCCGTACCCTTGTAATGGCCATTATTCCGTTCTGGTGGCCCCGGTATACTACCCCTCAGCCGGAATGATTGGCTGGGCTGTTCGAATAAGGGGTCCAATAGGAAATCGATTGTTCCTGTCGGAGGAAAAATCTGAGAATCGGAGTGGAATTGCATCTGGCCACTAAAGGGGTCGGAATCTTAGCTGGCTAGCTTCTCTGGCTTCACTTCTCTCTGTCTCATGTTGTTTTCTCTCTTTGGGCTTTCCAGAAAAGAGCGTGCATTTATTCCGTGCCTACCTTGCTATTAGTCCGTTCAGACCAGAAGTTCGCTATATTCCATACCCACCATGATTGATGCGTTTAGCCAAAACTTCGCGTCCTGGACCCTCAACCCTAACCCCAACCCTCAAATTTCGAATG
>CAJNIZ010005413.1:10547-58267 GCA_905231905.1 Symbiodinium pilosum
AAAAAAAAAAAAAAAAGGCTGTCTGGGCTTCAGGCTGGGGCAGACAAAGATGGGAAAGGCGCCACAACCCCTCTGACCTTGGCATCCAACAAAGGCCACCCGAAGGGCTTCGGGCGTCGGGTGCAGCATAGGTTGGAGCTTCCGGTTCAGAGTTTAGGATTATATTATTAGAGGATGACAGTTTCGGTCTAAGAGGTTTCGGGGTATATTCAGGGTGTGAGGTTCGGAGTTTAGGAGTTAATTAGGGCTTAATCAAGGTTAGCGCCACTAGCGCCACTTTAGAGTTCATTGCGGAGGGTTCTTAACCCCTTCGAAAGCTTCAGCATATCTCTTTTCTGCAAGTTGGCTTTGGTTCCGGGAGGTTCGCTCGTGGTTCTTCGGGCAAGAGAGAGATGCCGAGGCCACATGCACGTCGTACGGGAGCTTTTGGACGCTGGCGTGGATAGAGACAAGGTGCCGCAGTGCCACCTGTTTGGGGTGATAGGGAGGACATTGGACACGAAGAAATCGATTTAGAACTCGTTTGTGGCCAGTTCAACCTCACAGAAGAGACAAGATTGATCTGCAGTACAGGTACCCGCATGTACTTGTTTCTTGCAAAGATCATACTATTAACGTATTCTGTCAAGGTCAAGCTTTTAACATCCAGATGTTGGGATTTTTTGAACATAGCACTGCCAAAAATTGACAAGGTGCTTTGAGGTGTAAGAGTCAGGTCCAAGCGTGTTTAAGCAATAAGCATTTTAGCGCCTGCGCTCTTCGCTTGAACTCAAAGGGCTTCTTCGCAATGACTGCCCAAGACATGGACCCCTACAGGTCGAGGAAGCAGCCTTCAAAGCCTAGACACCAACCCCCACAACTTGAAGTCTGAGCGGCAGGTCGAAACCATCAAGTAGACCCGATGAAAACAACATCCCATGGATCGTTTGAACAGCCCAAACCAGTCCAAGGAAGGACAGTGTGCTACTATAAGCAAGTTGTAGTACAAGTTCGTGTTGGGAGGCGAACGACAATGTACTACATGAGCATTAGGTTCAGCTAAATTTCTAGAATAGCTGTTCGCCCGACAAGCAACATATAAGGAATTACGTGAGAATTGCTTTTTGGAGGCCACCACGTCTGTATCTAGCTACCTCTCTAATCTCTGAACCCTATAAGCCCAAAGAAGAAGGAAGACCTGAGCCGTACACCCGAAGCCCTAAACCCACGAGTATGAATTTTGCGCCCTCCCACGACGCTATGACGCAATTTTTTGTCGCGTTAAAACCTCGCAACGATGGTGTTCCTACGTTTATGCCTTTGGCTCCAACCCCCTGCTCAACCCCACTGACCTGGATGAGAGCCAGCTTCAAATTCCAAATCCTAATCTCTAAACGTTATAATCCTGTACCTCAAAACGCTGAACCCTCAGAAGCTGCCCCAGATATCCTAAATCCTAAGCCCGAGACTTCAAACACTAAATTCTGAATCCCACATACTACCTACACACAAACACTATAAGCATAAAAGGTTTCACGCTTCGAGGGCGTTGAGCTGACTGCGCTGGGTTCCGCATGCCATGCAGGAAACATGGGAAGCCAGGCCGACGTACCGACGTAAACTTTTCTCCGATGGTTTTGGGTCAGGGCTTTACGGTTTTTGGATGGTGGTGTGGGGATTGGAGTCTATGATTCTTTGGCGATTCAGGGTTGCGAGTTGCGAGTTTAAGGTCAGTTTTAGGATTGCATTGCCATGGGCTGTCTCTCAGTTCTTATGAATGCAAATGTTAATTTCGGCTTTCGGTTTCCTTCCACTATGCTCTTTGATCTTGTCCGGCGTAAGTCCCACATCCTCGGCCATCTTCAAAGACATGATGTTATAGGCTCCAGGATTGGGATTTCAGGGTGCAATCTCTTGGCTGATGCTACATGACTACGTTTGATGTGGGCTAGGTTGTTCCAGCAGGTTGACATCATAGCTAAATGAACCATATAAATCCCTGCCCACACAGGATTCCGGAATCATACGTTTTCCAAGAAGCGGATCCCCTCGATATACCCCAAGCCTGTTTGCAACCCCCGCCTCAGAAGGATACCCACCCCCCCCCACCACCCAGGAATTGTGCAGCTGCTCTTGAATGAAGCAGACATAAATGGCAACGGGGGGCAGGCCACTTGTTTTGACCTTCATGCCGGAATGGGCTTAGGCCTCTGGGTTCAGGATTTGGGGCTTCAAGCTGTGAGGTTTGGATGAAGGGATTCAGGATTCAGTGGTTCGAATTGAGTGTGCTTGTGTTTCTGTGGATTTTGGGCTTAGGGATCCCAGCAGACATTGCCATTCCAAGGCTCGTGCTGATATGGTTACGGCTACCTGTATTTTGGAGATGGTGTGGGTTCCCAGTTAGGGTTTTGGGTTTAGGATGTAGGGTGAGTTTAGTGGTTTTCCCCAGGATCCGTCCGCATATTTTTTTCAGTACCATGCATGCGATAAATCATTCCTCATCGAAAGCAAAGAGCAAAATACAAGTACATCATTAGGGATGATTTGGAGTTGGCCTTGTGGAAAGGAAGATTTGTTGGGATGAGTCTCTTGGATTGCGGCTCAAGATGTGACAGCTGAAGGGAAGTTACATCTCTAAACCCCAAACCCTTAACAACCTCTAGGCCCTGAACCTTAAACCCTGAACTCCAAACCGTGAGCCTCCTAAACGCAGAACCCTAAATCTCTAGACCCATGCGGGCCAATTAGGCGGGAGGGTAAGCACAAGCAAACCAACAAACCATAACTCCATGGTTCTGAACCCCAAGACCAAGGCCCTATAGACTCCTGATCCTGAAGCTCAACATTCACAAGCCACGAACGCGAAGGCGCCTCTAGCCTTGGCTTGCGCTGGTGACTGGGCTCCCAGTGAACAGCTTTCCTTTGATATTTGTTGAGTCTCTGGCTTTTGTAAAACTAGCCCATGTGCACTTTTTTGGGAGAGTCTTTGAGGCTTTTGCCTCGGGCTTAGGATCTAGGGTATAGGCTTTAGGGATGAGAGTTCGGGGCTTACCTTCTATAAAACTAGATTGCTCCCAATACGAAATTGAAGCTCTTGCTTTCCCAGAGGGGACCCTCGACATTTCCTTGGAAACACCCGTATATCGGATACTTAACCATCGAGCCCAAATCCAGAATGACCCAACCCTAGACTCCTGGCGTACTAACTAGGTGCACATATGGACATTGCACGGCTTCTTCTCGAGGCGCCTAGCATCTAGGTCCAGGAATTATACATGGCTTAGAAATTGGATCTACGGGTATGGATTCATGGTTGGGTTGCAGGCATGAGGTTGAGGGACGATCAGGGACTTAGCATCATTCTCGGTTTGGATTTGGGGTTAGGTGTTCGAGTTTTACGAGGGCTTGAAGTTATATCTAAACCTTGCTTGCTAAAGGTCAAGATGTTTTTGTAGCTTCATGTTATGCTGATGCGGAAGGTTTGCTAGCATATCATTATCATGGGCACTATCCCTCCTGCTGCTCCTGCTGCCGCTGCTGCTGCTAATGAAGTTGAAGTGTTGGCAATGGATATCATCACCATGGCAACAGATGATTGGCTGAGCAAACATCACGGTTGGCGTTTTAGTTGCGGGTCATGCGACACACCGGATCCTGTTTTCCCAAGACCTCAGCAGTATCTTGCGCACCTGTATCAAGCGCTGAGTTTTCTGACAGCAGTGATGGAGCCATGTTGCACATCATCCCAGCAAATCGCACGTGATAAGCCCCGAACCATGCCAGCCAGCTCTTGAGCTTGAAATTATATAATCGTTGGGCCTTATGAGCCCGAAATCCATTCAAGCCCAAAACTTGTACCTACAGAGCATCTGAACCCTAATTCACCCCTAAACAGTGCAGGCTAAACACTACTCAAACCTAGCGTCGCTGCCTCCCCAGATCTGTTCAGTCCGAAGTCTACATCCAGAATGCTATTCAAAGCCCTGAACTCCAAAGCTCAAATCTCAATATTTACGTGCAAGAACCATGCAATAGCCAACTGCTTCTCCGTGAGAGGCTGGAGCCGACATGGACAAGGCCAGTGTGTCCAGAAATGAGAGTGCATCCTCCGAAAGCGTAGGCTTAAGAACATTTAAGCGACCGGAAATTTACCGTACGTATGCGGGTTATATAGGCATATTTCGTATTCAAAAGTAGCGAAGCTTAGTGGTGCTTAGGTGTAAGGATGCCCCTCCCCCAAAGAGACGTGGAACCCCTTTCTTTTCCCTTTTATTCTCCACTATTACAAGCTGTAGCTCAGGTGGCTTCTCGTCTCTCTTGTTTGAATCAAGTCTCCAAGCAGTGTCTGGGGAACCCCATATACGTCGCCTTAAGACACGTCTGTATGTCGTGAGCCTTCTTCCGGAAGTTCCATGTTTCTTTGGGGTACAGGCGGTCAGAGTGATTGGAAGTTTGGCTTGAACTTTGGTGCTACTGCTAATGCCTCTGTTGCTGCTGAGGCTGTGGATGATCCCACAAGTCCCCAAGCCTAGACCGGAGCCGTAAATGCACTCGAAGCCCTAGATACAAAACCGTGTAACCTCCTCCCAACACAAAGAGTCAACGTCCTAACCCCCTATTACGCCAGAACCCAAACCCAAGCCTTATCAGCCTCGAGCCCAAAGCTTAAACCAGGTTGCCACTGGCGGGAAGTTCCGGGCCACACCGCTTGCGTTTGCTGCTGGTGCGGGGAAGGTGCGAACGTTTGTACGTTCAGCGTTAGGATTCAAGGTTAAGGTTGAAAGAAGTGAGGCTACCAGGCTTCAGGGGAGACTTGAACTCTAAATGCCAGACCATAAACGCCAAACTCCAAACCCCGTGAACTGATGATAGTGATGACCGTAGCCATCCTAGCGTTCATGATGGCCCTTGGAATCTCAAAGCAACAGGGTTAAGGACCCAAGGCCTTCTTGTAGAGGTACCAGACCCTGCATTGCAGGTGCAAACGCCTCTGAACTGAGCCTGGAAGCCTGCTTCCTAATATAGGTCCCTCCACCCTCATCCCTAAAGGCCCTAAAGGCCCTAAACCCTAATCCCTCAACCCTTTGTGAACCCTAAGCCCGCGGAACCAGGAGGAGGCAGTGCGTCTGCTGCTTGAAGCTCGAGCAGACAAGGACGACTAATTCCAGGGATTCTTGGTTTAGGCAAGTTGAGGGTTGAGGGCTTGAGGCCTCGAATTCATTGAGGCAAGGTTCATGTCGCCGGGATTGTATTTAAGGTTCAGGGCTTTAGGGTCTGCAGCTTCACAGGGAGCGCTTGCCAATGCAGGTCTGTGGGTAGTTATACGCCAGGTTGTTATATGCATCCCAAACACAGGCGGCGCTCTAGAGAGAGAGAACCTGCGTGCGGACTGGATGGTGCGGGCTTTGGGCTTTCGGAGTTGGGGAGTAGAGTTTTCAATAGGCATCATGGTGAGGACGTCCGAATCTACAAGAAGCCTCAGGTAGGTATGATGCCTTGTGCTATGGGCCTACAATCAATCAAGCGGTATCTGCCCAAGACAAACTCAGAAGCCGAAGCCGCAGACTCTTTCTTTGGGCTCCCATATTCCTGAGCTACGACTTGTGTGGATTAAATAAAGAGTTTGTAGCAACAGCCATTGCTTCATTGCTGTGCAGTTTTCCAGAGTTTGTGGGCAGAAATGAACAAGTCTCCTTCGTGACTATACTACCTGTACGTTCCTTTGGGGTTGCCAATAGGCTAGCGGCTTCTACCTGGTTGTCAATAATTTTGAGGTGCAGCACTTTGAACTTAAGGTTTGTCTTGCCGTGGTTGCCCAGCAGTCGGCATGTCGTGGGAGGTCATACAGAGCCCAGGAAAGTGGAAAATCACCCGCGTATCGCCACTTACGCCGTTGTCGTCCTTGGGCTTCTGAATTCACAGCACGAAGTTGAAATTGATCGGTCGACGAAAGACAACGAGCACACCCACCAGAAGAAACACAAGCTACCCTAGGCCTTAAGAGACAAAGCAAGCAAGAACTTGGCACGTGAAACCGCAAGGGCAGAAGGTGAAATCTTAAAGGCGTGGAACTCTTCTTTCTGAAGCCTGTATGACTCAGGAAGCCGGTAACCCAGGGTCGGGGGGCATACGCAAGTCTCATCATTTTGCGGACTTTCATCCAAGCAGACAGCATGTACAAAGATCATGCTTTGCCAGGGTTCCAGGGCCGGTAGACAAGTTGCTCAAAAGGTGCAAAACCCTAAGCCCGACCCTTGGGTAACTTCTCCTCAGCATCCAGCTTGGGGTTCAGGCTTGAGTGCAGGCTTACCCTGGGTTGTCTCACAGAATTTCGGATGAAGACACTTGGAATCCCTAAGCCAGGAAGACTACTAACTAGTGGCCCATATAGGCTTGCAAACTATGCGGGTATGTATGGTCCAGAAAGGCGGCAGGGGTTTCACTGAAGTAGTAGAGCATGGCTCCTAACGTTTGACGTTTCCCCATGTGAGCTTTAGTAATTTCAGGAACTGTGATCTAGGCAACCTCCTATCCAGAAGCGTCAACAATCAGAATAGTAACGCTTCCTGCAAATGTTGCAAACGGTAATATGATGTAGGCATTTCTTGAAATTGGCCCGCCTGAAGCCCTATCCCCTTGTAGCCCCCAGCCCACTTCATCCTTAGCATCCCCAGTATCCGTGACAAACCCCCAGAGCGAGGACAAAGTCGAAGATCCCGCGCAGCGTGTTTGGTCCATGACCCCCCTTGCCATGGCTGCCGGGCAGGGCCTCGCGGTCGAACATCAAGCCCTAAACCCTAAGTTGTGTTGTTCCTGCAACAATGGCCTAATGTTTGTTTGGGATCCAGTAGCCATAAATTGCTTTTAAAACCGGCACCCAAATCTTGAGCCGCATGTCTGATCACAAAGTCCTAGCCTCCAAAACCTTGATCCCTGAACTTGAACCCAAATTCTGTTTAGGGTTAAGCTCCAGTTTGGGGGCTTTGAAACCCCCAACGTCTCAAAGCCAAGGCCATTTAGATGTCGTCAGGTTTCTTCTGCAAGCGGGGGTCGACAAGGACAGCGTTGAGTTTTGTGACCAGAGCATGTAGGTGTTCAGGGAGGGAAATTGTTCACAAGGTTTAGGCTTTAAGAACGAGATCTTTCAGAGTTTGGGGATGACTACGGATTCAGGGGTTGTAAAGGTGAGCAGCCGAGGGTTCAGAGCTGTATTTCAGGTGCGGCAGTGACCTGTACTTGAAATCATCATTTATGTTCTTTCGCATAATAGACCCTGCCTGTGAATCTCCCAAGCATGATCATCTACACTCACAGAGGGACGCGGAAATATTGGAGATTGTAGCAAGCCTCATGCAAACAGCGCAGCTGCGAGGTCGGTGACACGTCAGCAGAACCAAATGTCTTCTAGCTAACATAATAAGAAAACCAAGGCGCACTTTTACTCGCAGCGAGAGTGATCAAGACTGCATGTGATAATGTAATCGTAGCTCAAATTCAGACAGCGTTACGCGTCAGGAAAGATCAGCGCCGGCATGCAGCTTTAGAATCTAGGGGAAGCGTGTTGGTTCAGGGTGTAGCATTTGGTCTTAATAGTTTATAGCGATCGGGTTTTGGCAGTGTTCTTTTGCAGGGCACGTTCCGTTCCGCGAGCTCAGGGCGTCTCTTCAAGCGTCGCTGACAACTCTCCCTCACAGGCTCAAAAATCTAATCGCCCATCCTAGAAAGCATGAGCACCCATGTCCTCTTCAATTGTTGGCATCAAGGTACCAACAATACGTACTGCGATACAAAGCCTCACAGGACACCACGGGTGATGTCAGCACTCTGTACCTTCAACCTAACCAACCTGAAGCCCCTGAAACCCCAAAACCCCAAACCCAAAACCATGAGTTTCAAACACCCGAACCAAGAATCATCGGAAAAAGGACAAGGTTTCCGGTGATGGGCGCAACCTAATCACCGCGCTTGGCATGGCTTCCAAAGAAGGCGTGCAATTTTACAGGTTTTGCATTTAGCGGGCTTTCCCGGGAAGGGTTTTGGGCTCAAGTATTCCATGTTTAGGTGTAGGGGTTTCTGCTACTTTGAAACTGGGGCTTTAGGGGTTTTGTTGAGGAATTCGTGTTAGAGGTGTCCGTCAGAACTCGGGATTCAGAGCGGCTTGCATAATTATAGGTGTCAGCGTTTACGAAGAGTTACCCCTTAAACACTTGCTAAACTAACGCAGGACCGCATGTGAAAGCTCCAAAGCAATATTTGCCTTTCTCTGGTCGGGTTGTTGTTATTGGGCTCCAAACCCTCATTTTGGGTTGTAGGATTCAGAGAGTGGGTGATATTCAGCATGACGTGAATCGGGCCGGGGACAACTAGCGAGGATCTAAGCTTGTCATAAGTGACCCTAAACACGACACACTGAATCCTAAGTCATTAGCCGCCAACCAGAGAGCCCAGCAACGAAGACTCAAATTACAGGAAATGCTGCATCCTGAACAGTCAACTCCGCTTGAACCTTAAACCTCAAGCTCTCAACCTTTAACCCGAAGCCCTGGCTTTGTCTCTGAGGCCGGGCGGAAACAGCAGTTCTACTCCTGCAAGCGCGCGCTGACCACGAAGCAGCAGGCACAGGCTGGCCTTGGGTGCAGCTAGATTTTGGGGTGCGGAGGATTTAAAAGAAGGGTTCATAGATAGTTTAGGGGTGTACAGGGTTTATGGGGTTTATGGGGTTGCTGGGGTTGATAGGTTTAGGGTGCACAGCTTTGTTGTGTTTGGATGCTGAGCTCAAGACCTCAAACAAGACCCCTAAATCCAAGCTGCACAGGCCTTTGAGCACTTCAACCAGAGGTTAAATTGTACAGGGGAAAGCTTAACATCACTCTCAAACTTGGAAGGCTCTCAAACTAGTAGTCCCTGCAATAGGCCCTAAAATATTCTTAGGCCTGGAGCTGTCCAACATTTTGATAAGCCTGCTAGGTCCCAGGACCCGAATCTAAGGCCCCGAGGCCCTAAGCCCTACGGACCTAAGGGGGCGATCTCCAGTTAGCTATGGTAAGCCACTGGCTCCAGCAATGTCAAGTCAGGACGTTCCTTACTTGTGGTTTAGGGTTTGGATCTCAGGGGTTGCGGTTCTACGATTTAAGATTTACGGTTAAGGGTTAAGGAATTTCGGCTTAAGGGTCCTTAGGCCCTGGCTACTTGGAGGTTCATGCGCAGCTGCGTACATGCAGGGGATGGTCATACAACGACAAGATAAGGCCTTCTAGCAGGAGATGCAGATCTAGTGGCGGCGCTCACCACCCATTTTTTGCGCACATGTTCCTGGGTTAATAGACGTGGAAAATACAGTTGGTTGTTTGTCCACTTCCTTTTGGAGCCTGGGCTCGCGTGTGGTCATTTTACCCGCTGCAAGGGCAAAGTGTTCAAGGGCTTTTGCTCTGAAGGATGGTTTTCCTCTGAAGGAGGATTTCCCTGTAAGCCCTTGTTGGCTGGCACAAGTCTGTGGCCATCGGTAGATAGAAGCTCTGCAGTACTACAGCCTGCATACTCTATCAACCCCGAGTCCGGAGAGCGACGACCTAAGAGCCTCCGGCTGCCGCCTCCAAGCACAAAAAGAAGAGGTCAACAATGCTAGAGCAAAGCTAGGCTGTTTGGTCTGTTGCTTGGCATCGGAAGAGCGTCTGCGCCCCCTAGCTGACAAGAATGCACTCTGGCGCCAAAAGCCGCCGTGCAGAATCGGAACCCAGCGAAAACTGCCCCAGACTCGTCGCCATCAGATTGGCGAACCTCAACCCTTGACGCGGTTCGCGTCCGGCTTTGGCTAGCCTTCCCATCAAGGATGACCGCAGCAAAGACAACCTCATCAGCGCCTTCCTCGTGCCTGAACTGACCTCTGCAGCCCAGGCGAACAAAGCGCTCTGCGATTCTTGCGGAGCCTTACCGACTTGCATGGAAGTCAGCTCAGCTATGCTGCTCAGGAAATGGGCTTTTCTCTGGCAATGCAACTTCCCCCAATGGTCGGCGACAAAATCCAGCGCATGTAACGCGATCGAATTCCTGGCGCTAAGGCTAGGACATAACCGAGTCCCTAAAAACTTGTTCTTAAACTGTTGCGCCCTCAACCCTCCAGCCATTTCGTAACGCTTACACCCTAAATTGCCAGTCCCCAGTAAATCCCCAAACCCCATAAACTCTGGCAGCCCTGCTGGAGGTGGAATTCTGGCCCCTTTGGCCCTCGCCTCTATGAGGGGCCATCTGGACATTGTACCTATGGGGCGGGTTGGTCGGGGTCTGGGGTTTGCCGTTCAGGTTCCGGGTTAAGGGTATGGGGTTTGGGGCTTTAACATTAATGGGGCGTAGAGTTGTTGAGCTCAACGACCGGGATCTGTCCATAGCGTTAGGGGGTATGGGTTTCATGGTATCGATGCAATTAAATACTCCAAAAGGCCGCTTTCCTTCTTTGCCCAGGTGGTGCAGGTTTAGGAAGGTAAGGAAATGTGGGATGTAGGGTGACCTGGCAAAAGCTCGTCATGTTTGATCGGTTCCTCTCATTCCACCAGGACATACAGAAAAGGGTTTTCAGAGCAGGTATCGGTATAGGATTGATTGTACGGGGTGTTTCAAGCCAGGGCAAAATCACCGGATGTATCAAAACCCTTGCATCGTATAGCGGGCGCCACATAATCGAGTATCCAAGATCCATAGACTTGCCGAATACCTTTGTACGTCGGCTGTCTGGGTAAAGTGCAAACATAAAACGTGCACAGACAGGCCCAGACTTTGCCATCCTAGTCGACCCAATCCTTGAAAAACCCTCAACCTCGCACCCTAAATCCTGAAACTCGAAAGCCCAAACCCTGAAACGCCATGCCGCAAACACTGAAACCCAGCCTTTGTCATTAAGCCCTGAACCCTGAAACCCGAGCCCCAAGCCCTTAACCCTACCAAAAATACGCAAGCTTAAGCTGGTCGCTAGACATTAATGCCCCAAACATTAAACCCCTACACGGAAGAACAATTCTGGCCGGGATGCAGGTACAGAAGCTTCTTGAGGCTAAGGCGGACAAGGACTGAGTCGCCTGGGTTTCGTTTTGTTGTGCTTGGGCTCCACCATTTCCTACACCACTATAACCGCTATGATCAGTGTTGGGCGCATCGCTAATGTATGGAGTGTTAAGAACGTTGAAGGCTCAGGGCATTTTGATGCTTTTACGTTATAGAAAATCAAGGGCTTTGAGAAGGTCTGAAGGCTCACCGCATTTTAGGTAGAATTTGTTCGAGCTCTCAGGCGTTTAGGTGCTTTTGAGTGTTTGGGGCGGTCTAGGTACTTAATGCCTTTCAGCATGGCATCTCACAAGTCGCAGGGACTAGTCCCTGAACATGATGTCGTGGATATGTACATTGTACTACAGGGCTTAGCAGCACCTAGTATTACTTGAAGTCTGAGCCCCATGGTATGGCGAGGTGTGATTTGTTGCTGCCTCCGCCCTTCACTTCCAAAACCTTTCAGGTACAGGACTGAGCATTTACAGCACCATGACCCCCACAATAGGGTAAGCTGCGTTTAGTCTTCGTTTCGGGACGGAAGCGGTGTTGGTGTCTGGCGTGTAGCCTATGCCATATAGACCCCGAACTGTATTGCATGCGATGTAGGTTTGCTGCGTCTGTGCTTTAGCGCAGCAATCCTGCACGCACCCCAACCAAAGCACACGGTTTGGGAATTTGGCGGTAGCGTGCTGTAGCTCAGGCCAGCACCTTTCAACCTTTGAAGCTGATCCGTGGGACACTTAACCCTAATTCGGACGTCTAAAGTACGCCTTGAAGATCTTGAAATCGAATAGGCCGGTTTCATTTCCCATCCAGCATCATATGCAATCAATATCCATAAACCTTCGCTCAGTGTCCCTTATCTGTCAGAAAGTAGCAGCCCACAAGCCACCTCTGAACCAATCTCTTGCTTCCACGCTGGCACCTGCGCATAGCATGAGTTTGCAAAACTGCATATTGAATAGACTGCTAAAAAGCCTGTCGGCCCCAAGCCCTAACTTCCAATCGCAAGGAAAGTATGAAAGGAATGTTGCTGGTATCCTGGTTATCGGCTGAATACTATAAGACCGTGGTATGGTTCAAAGACAAGTGACTGGTACAATCCCCAGTCCTGCAGCTCTCCTTGCATGCTGGTTGCAAGTGTCTCCGCATGACTGAGCCCTCGAATCTGCTAACCCCAATCCCTTGAACCCCAATCGCGAACCGCCAATCCCGACTCCCAAGACCTTGAGATCCCCCATATTTCGCGAAGCCCCCACAGAAAATCTTGTGAAGCCGGAGGATGAAGTTTCGGATGTGGGTCCAGAGCGAACAACCCCCCTCGGATTGGCATCAAGCGCCGGCCATGTGGAGGCTTGTTGTGGACGCCATTTACGAACCTCGACATATCGCGAATTCACATTGCTACAGCCCCCAAACAGGGGACCCCTAACTGCTTGGAAGCATCCACGCGGGCTTTGGAGTTTGGACTTGGGGGCAGGTTTCGGGTTTGGGGCGTCACTGTGGTTCCTCCACGGAGGTAACCGACTATCGACGTTCCTAAGGTTTGGAAATGGTAGATCGAATTGAAGAAGAAGCTCGGAAGTGCTTCCTGCAGTGCTTGGAGCGGCCAGTGGTTCCTCAACAGGTACTGGGCTTTGGCACAATTTCTATACATGCAGCCGTGTCATCCGACTCATCCAACCAGTTTAAAGTTGGACTTCCCGTATTGGAAGGGTCCCCTATAATGAGTTTTGAGGGCAATGATTGCAAGGCCTCCTATAGCGTGTTTTGATTTTAGGGGCTTAAAAACATAGGAAAGTGTTCATTCCTCTTTAGTTTTAGAAGGCATGCCTTTGAAAATCCTTTTCCAACACAGCCTTTAGAGCTTTAGATCCAGCGCCCAGATACCAAATCCTAAACCTGCAGCCCACCAATTTTATGTACAGAACCTTTTTCAAAACCTTAGAATTCTTAGCCGTAGTCATTTGGGCAAATAGGGTAGTCTTGCAGGCCCTGGATCCTCTAAGGTCCTCTTAAATCTGGCAGCCCTGGGCCTCTGTAAGTTTTGATGCCTTAAAGGATTTTACAAGGCATGCCTTTAAAAATCCTTTTGCAAATCAGCTTTTAGAGCGGGGCCAAGACCATCCCCTTGTAAATCAATCCCCAGAGCGCTCAGAATCACGGGAGGTTTTGAGGGACCGTATTGAGGATCCCTAATTTCCATTTTTCGGAGGGCCCTAATGTTAGGGGGGAGAGGGGGTCCTACTTATTAAAGAGGGTCCCACATTACTTTGTACAAAGCGAATTATTTGGGGCTGCGAGGGTCAGGAATTTCCAGTACAGCATACAACTATACCTGTGTTCTCGTCGTTTTGGCATATATACTCCTTGATGACCGAGTATTCGGCGAGCAAGGAGCCCTAACTAAACCCGAAATCCGCAGCTCTGAGCTAGTTGGACCCGAACCGCTTAACCCAAAATCCCCAGCTTGAAAGCCCCGGACGGGCACTGGACATTCCGTGGAGGTCGCGGCGCTGTTGCTGGAGGCACGGGCTGACGTGGACAAGGCGACTCCACAAGGGAGAGGGAGCCAACTTGCGTGAAGGCTAAGATGTGTGTCTGTAGTTTTTGTTCTTGAGCTCCATGAGGTAGATAGTCATTACGTGCTTTGATTGTGGCTTTGCTGTTTGCCTGGATGGGTTCTGTCGGAAGATATGCTCCTTTCCGCAAGTTTTAGTGTCAAGAACGTAAGTGAAGAGCGACATTTGACCACGCGGAGACATCAACCGAATTCTGGCCTGATACATACCCTGATACATGCGCCGAAACCAAAGTCGGCTTTTTGAAACATACCTGGAAACGTGTGAGAGATGATTCTACACTTTGAGGGTACATGATGACCCAAATCTGGAGAATCAGCCAAAGACCTGGAGACAGGAACCTCTCCACAGGCTGCAAAGGTATCTCTGGAAAAAAAAAGGCCCCTTCTGTACTGAGAATATGGCAAGAGTCCTGCTTGTAGGGACACCTCAAATGGCCCACCCCCTTTATCGATGAATAATCCTGGAGTACGTAACTGCACTAGATTCGCGACAGGCAGATTTATCGTGTGGAATACCATTATTGGCCGGTGGGGATGATTTCCCCAAGACTGTTGAACCCTAAGACCTGAACCTGCATCAGTCGAATATTAAGCTTTCGTACAGGCTTTCCGCGAAGCCCACTTTAGGGTAAGATTATGTTCCCTCCTGGGTTGTACTTAGTATTTCCCAAGGAGGAGGTAGTCTTGCATGCTGGATCATTCAAAAGCATTATTAAAACACATCCACAAAGCAGAGGTGGATGAGCTAATCTTCACTGTGAAGGCAAAGGCGACGCCATTAGCCTTGGCCGCCATGAGCCTCCAGCTGGATATGGCTAAGTTTGTTCAGGTTCAGTGATTAAAAGGAGTCTGGGTTAGGGATTAGGGTCAAGGACTTGGGGTGCACTGCTGTAGTTCTTAGTGGATGTAGATAGGGTATCTCAGGAACATTGCTGAGTGTGGCTTTTCCTCTTCGCCGGCGCGCTTGCTTGGACCTTAGGGGCAGCGCTAAGGTCTGGGACCTCGTTTTCAGACCCAAGAGCGCCCAGTAAATAGGCGTGGGGTTCACAGCGTGGCGAAAGTGCTTGTGAGGATTTGGAATTTTCTCCGGCTGGATGGCAAAGGTGCTACTGCTACTGTCGGGATGCATCCCGATCCGTGCCCGGAGTACGCGGCTGTTGTCGCAATGGGCCGATGCAACAGCTGTCGGAATTTATCCATGTCCGTGTCTCAATGCGCAGTAACTGTTCTCAAGAACTGACGGGACAGCTGTCGGGAAGGATCGGGGTTCGCGCCCGGAGAGCGAAGTAATTAATTGGTGCAGCGAGCTGATAGAACAGTTGTCGCGATGGATCCCGTCCGCGCCTGGAGTGCGTGGATGTGGTTGCAATGAGCTGACGGGACCTGTCGGGATGGATCAAGTTCTCACTCGGGTGCGAGTTTTTGTTGCAACTAGCTGATAGAACAGCGCTGTCGGGATGTCGGGATGGATCCGGGTGTTGCTTGCTTGCTTTGTGTTGTTGTCATTCATTGCTTGATCCTTGGCCAGGGATGATGCCGTTCTTTGTTTAGATCAGATCTTCGGGTCTCCCCTCCCGTCCCCCTCCCGCCTCCTCTCCCCCCTCCCCTTTCGTTCCCTCTCCACTCCACTGCTAGAAGCCGGGACGTCCTGGAGCGCTGGGATATGTAGGAGTTCAAAACAAGCTTGTTGACATGTTGAGGTCTCCCTTCACGATTTGTTAAAGGGTAGTTTGAAAAGATACCATATGGGGTCTCATCATGGTTCTTCCAAAAAAGTGTTTCAGGACCATGAGGGGATATCAGGTTATTGCAATAATGGTGTGTGGGTTCTATGATGATACGTATTCTAATTTGAAAGCGCTCATGTCAACTGGATTCCTGCTGAAGCTTGGAGGATTTGGAGTTGGGCGCAACGCACCCAGGGTTCATGGAGCAAATGGGAAACAGCTTCTTTCAAATGCTTACATATGCAGTTACACACTGATTGGTGTAAATTTTGGTCCAAGCTGAATTTCCTCGCAAGCCCTGTAGCCCTCAAGTTTAAGCCGAGTGGTGTAGGGTCAGGGGCCCTCGAAGTCATTCCCTAAACCGTCAGCCTCCGAACTCTCTATTCTGTATAGGCCCTTCATCAAAGTCAGGAACGGTCAAGTCGATGTCGTGCGCTTGCTGCTACAGCAACTGGGCCGTTGGGATATAGGTAGTCGGTTATCGTTTTGTTACCAAGCACCTATCACTCGCTGCAAGGCTTTGTTCGGGGAGGCATGTTCGATGCGAGTCCTGTCCTACTAAGCAAGATTTTTCTCGGGACCAGGAGTTCCCTGTGTAGAAAGAGCTGCCAAGGGTTCGATTGCAGAGTTTCGGCTTCAGGCCAAATGTTATGCGGCTTAACCTTGCCTTTGCCCAAATTGCACCTGAATGGACCTGAATTCTTATGATCCTTACAGGAACCGTCAGCATGATATTGAGACCCTCTGCACCGTTTGCAGCGGTTCCACGTTAGCTGCCAAGAACGTGATAGAAGTGTTGCTCGGGATAAACTCACAGGCGGTTCAGGGTTTAGTGTGGCGGAACTTCGACGTGCCAGCTTTTACATTCCGTACAAAGTTTGATGGTTCAGGATTCAGGGTACACAAACTTGGAGTTCGGACAAAGCACATGGCTTAACAGTCTTCACTCGCAAGTTGTACAGACATGGTGTCGAATGCTAGACCGTAAAGCCACAGCAGCATGCATCACGACCCGTTCGAACGTTAGCTTCCAAAATATTTCCTCGAAAAAATGTTCAACTTTGAATTTCAAAATCCCAATAGTTAATCTACAGGTCTCAAGATACTTCGTAAGAAGAATTTCTTCTTACCTGGTTCGGCCAGAAAGCGAGTTATTAACATGAACCCAGGTCGAGGGCCGACAAGGACCCGTGTCTTGAGTCTTGAGGGGTTTAGTATTGGGTGCTGGGCAATTTTCGGCGATGGCAGCCGACCTCTCCACACATTGTGGTTTCAATAGAGGGGAGGCCGAATGGCCCTTTGTCTGGAAATATTGCAGTTGAGATTATATGTCAGGTTTTAGGACTCATCGGGTTTCCGGTTAGTATGCTCCCCGCAACAACTACATTGTTGTAGAAGCCTAAGTGCTTTTCTTGGTGCACGCTCATTCCTCAGCAAGTCACTGCAGAAAGGGATCAGTTGCAGGCAAGCAGAAAACATGTTACACCTGAAGGCACGCTCTTCTTTTACATTCATACATACGCGCATAAATTTGAGGCAGAAGGGTCCAAAAAAAAAATCAATGATCTTGTTGCCAAAAGTTTTGCACGAAAGTGAGTACTTACCCTAATCCCTGCAAAATACGGTAGTTCAGTATACAAGACTTGCATCCGCAAGGCCGACCTGCCTCTATAATGAATGCAGCCAACCTTCTGCTATGAAATATTCACTGCTCTTGCATGTTAGCTACTACCTCAACAGCCTTCATGTAGCAATGCGGGCTGATTAAGGTCTCTAAGAAACCAGGCTGTATGCCGCAACAAAGCCCACAAAACCCCAAAAGAGCCAGTTAGGGCTGCCGGCGCTGCCTCAGCCCAGTGGTTTCTTGCTACAAACTCCCCCAAAGCAACATGGAAGCGGTTACTTCGTGGGGTGTTTGTAGGGAGAGCTAGACAGCAAAATAGTAGTTTTCATGTTCTTTTCCATTATCCCTATGTAACCCCAATAAATATGGTTACTTGGCTCCAGGATGCTGGGCTGATCCGCTTCGGCTTGCGTTTGTCGCCTCTGGGCCTTGCGGCGCGGGAGGGGAAAACGGAGGCCGTGCAGCTGCTCCTTGAGGCGGACTGGAGGGCAGAGGTCAAGGATTGAGCTGAAATTTGGGTTAGAGTTTTTTGGGTCTACTGTTTTCGGAAGGTGGGTTAGTTCGTTCGGGATCGTTGGTTAGGGATTTAAAAGTTTTGGGTCCAAGGGAGTCGGGTTTCGGGTGTATTGAAGGGTTTGAGCGATGCAGGGGGTATGAGACGGTGGGAAGATGTGCAGGGTTCTCGGGTGCGGACTTTATACTCACGGTGTCGAGGCTGACCCACGGACGTTGGGCCTTCTTCTTTTTCACGCAGTGACTCTTGTGTTGTCTACTTGAAACTTCAAGGTAGTTATACAGTACATGCGTGGCAAAACGTTGAATGCAAGGGTGCTCAGACCCGAATGCTCCGCATCTAAACTCCATCTAGTTTGTTACCATGAACCTGTAGGCCTTTTGGTATCCCGTACTATGACTGCGTGTGACTCTTGGCCTTTTGTCATGGCAGGTGGCCTCTGGCATTTGCTCGAATGATGTTCCAGGTTTTGCAGGAATGCGATTTCCCTTTAAGTGGGTGGTATAGATAAGATGCATATAAATACGATAGTTAAATATCTACCTATCTATCTATCTATCTATCTATCAGTCTGTCTATACCTACGTATAAGTTTCCTAAGCTTTATCCGTTGGTGTTGGGGGCTTCCAAAAAACAGAGGTCCGCTTTGCTGCTTGTTTGTTGCTACAATTTATTGTAGCATGATTTGCTTCTGACTTTTTGAGTTGATGATCTTTGCTGCTGTTTTCTGAGGGGCAAGGTTTTCACACTTTTGTTGACTGCGATTGTTGCGATTGTTTCTTGTTTCATTCTGCCATGTGTGCTTTTCTGTGTGATTCCTTTTGGTTTTGTTTTGTCTTCGGCCCTTTTTGTCCAAGCCCTACCCTATAGAACCAAGGGTTCACATGCTTCAAGCCCAGATCCAGTGGCAATTGCTTGGGCAACCCCATGTTTGCATTAACAGACCTCAACCTCACAGCCCCAGACCAAACCAAAACCTTTTCCACTGTCAACTTCACACGCTACTGAAGCCAAGTTTGGAGATCTCCGGGCCCAACAATACACAAATCATCTTTCAACGCAGGCCGAAGCAGATCAAGATCACGGAGAGCTCCACAGCTTACTTCGGAAAAGGTCCTAGGGTAAGGTTTTAAAGGATTGAACATATCTGCCTTTTGAAGTAGGAGTCTTGCTGCGGGTTTTGGGATCGGGTTAAGATTTATCTGGGGTTTGCGGCTTACAGTTCAGGATTCAGGGTTCAGGTTGGTTCATGTTTAAAGCCTTTAGGGTTCTGGGTTCGAGGTTTAGGGTTTGGTTTCCAAAGCAGTCACTGTACCTTGAATGCACGTTTTGAAGCGAGTGCCTTGACAAAACAAACCACAAACCCCGCCTTAAAGCCACCCCGCATGGGTCCCAGCACTTCTATCGCCGCTCTAAAAAGCTCATCCTTTCAGCGAACATGCGCTTGCTCTAGTCCCGCTTCTTGGGCTTTCTTCCGAAAAAGCGTGTCACACTCAGAGACCTGAAGCACAAATTAGGATGATCAGGGCATGGCGGGGCGATCACAAAACCCTAAAGCCCGCAGATCTGCCTCGTCTTATTTAGATGTGCAGCTCCAACATAATTCCTTTTGGGGGTCTACATGCACTGCCTAACGCTACCTAAAGATGAACAACAAATGAGCCGTGAGCCCTGAATCCTAAAAGTGCTGAACCCCAACCCTGACCGTTGAACTTCAACGTGAAACCGGCTGAGACCCACACCGCAGAAGTCAGTGGCAGAATTCAGGTTCCACTTCGGGGTGCCCAGCGCTTCGCCGCTGGGCCTCGCCTGCTACGAGCAGCGGGGCCAGTTAAATGTTCTGGAAAAAAGGCGTCGAGAGTGTTGCTTTCTGGGTTGCAGGGCCTTGCAGGGGTTCACCGTAGGGCCTGGGTTTGTTTGGGTATCTAGGGTTTGGGGTGTGGTGCCTTTGACTTGGGAAGTTGTGATGAAATCTCAGGTTGGAGGTTCAGAATTTTTGTGTTGGGTAGGGGGCTTTGATTTGGGGTCTGCGTGGATTCAAATTTCCTAGACCCTGAAGCCTGACGAGGTCAAAAGGTAGGACACTAGCATTTCAGGACTTCGGGCTTATCTGCTATGTATTTTGGGATTTGAGGCTGTTTGGGGCCAAGGATCCAGGCTTGAGGCCGTAGGGTTTCGAGTTTTGGGCCGTGGGCTTTGGGATTTGGATTCCAGGTCCAGGGTGTGGGATTCTGTCTTCAAAGTACAGTCCGGTGCCCCTGTCCAGGACCTCGTTGCGTTGGGTACTTCCCATGTTGGACGGATGCTATTGCAGTTTTGCCATGGACAATGAGCTTAGACCCCTCTATCTCTGAATCCACGGATGCAAGTGGTACACGGAAGGCATCCGGCCACCACATGTTTGAATGTTTGGACTACGGGTAAGTAGCAATGCTGAAGCCCCCAGACACTGAAGTGCCTGCTGCGTATGCCGAGGAATCACCTGGAGGTGGCACGGCTGCTCCTGGAGGCCGGCACAAGACACGTTGTGTGGAGGAAATTTCGCATTACGTGGGACTCCTAACGGAGCATACTGCATACTTACTGGAGTGTTCCTGGGGTAGAGGAATGTATAGGTATGCAAGGTGGCGCAATATTTCCTGCATTCTCAGCATGGTTTGAAGCTGCAAATGTGGGGTTCAAACTTTGGGGCTTTCCAGTCGGGGCACGCGTTCACCCAAAAGCCTCAGTCCGAAATCTTTGACAGTTCAAGGGGTAAGGAGGACGTTCAGGGTCGTCATTCGAGAGCAATTACTGCAAATCACAACGGCGAAAGAAAGACAGGAATCATTGTCCAGGTTCATGTCAATAAAGCATGAGGCTTTGAACACACAATGAGCATCACCTTGTCAAATGTAAGTCCTTTGTGATTCCATTCGCTACGGTACAAGAATTTGAAAAGCGCTGTCACTCGCAAACCCTCGGCCCTAGAAGGCTGGAGCAGACAGGGAGTTATCGATCTACTGCTGCTGGCTGCCCTACATTCCACTCCGGATACTTGGTAGATTGCAAGTTTGTGGTTCAGGATGGAGCTTAGAAGCCATATAAGCGCTGCCTCTTCATGACGCCAGCGTATTCCGCAAACATCCGCAAATAAAACCTGAAGCCCTAGATGTGTGTAAGCCTCTAAGAACCCGCATGAATTGCCCAAGAAAGCGACATGTTGTTAAGAACAACTGGTTTGAAGGCCGTTGAGGTCGTTAAAAGCATTTTTCCGGATTTTGCAGTTTATAGAAGGCTTCCTGTATGGAGTTCAGGACGTAGGGCGTATATAGGATGTACGTACTGCATCTAGGCTTGCAATGCGTCACACACTCCTTGCAGCAAGTGCTCAGAGTACGCATGGTTGCTGTTTGGGGGCAGGGTTTCAGTGTTCTATGAAAGTGATCAGTTCAAGCCGTGAATTCTTTTTTGACGTTTGCGTCCGGCTGTCCTGTTCTGGATCTTACAGTCTGGGTGGGTGCGGAGTGCACAACCTGCCTCCTCAAGTCAGCTTGTTTATCGGGGGTCAACTTTAGTTCAATGGGCTCGAAACCTCTTTCAGGCATAAAGTCAGTGAATTCACGTTGAGGAGCCAGGGGTACATGAAAAAACGTTGCGCCGTCTTGGGTAGCCTAGCCAACAACCCCAGACGCGCTGGGCCAGCTGACATTTGCTGGGTCATTATCGCAACTGCCTCAGCTTCCAATACACATTGCCGCTGCTTGCTTTACACACGGAATGAGAAACAGCACTTTAGGGTTTATTCCAGCATGCCAAACGACTATCTTCGTGGAACAACCTACCAACAGGAATAACAACCATAAGTACCCGTGTCCGTGTATAACCCCAATACCCCTCCAGGGACCCCCAAAACTTGGGGGGGTTGATCTAGCTTCGGAAACCTAAATCTTGATTTACTCTGGGAGTAGTCAGGATCGCTTCCAAGCGAGGCCACCAGGAGAGGTAGTTGCCGCTTAGGGTGTCGTCGAAGTTTGAGGGTCGATAGGGTCTATGAGGGTTAGAGTCCAGGGTTCTGGGGTCAGGGGTTCAAGTTGATTGCTTACGGGTTTAGGGTGTCAGGTTGATGGCTTCGGGCTTCGGGTTCGTATCCAGGCTGCATTCAAGAATAGACTCTGGACTCTAGTGCAGTGGAATTGTTCTTCTTTATTTAGCGTTAAGGAATCCACGGTAGAGCACACAAAGGTAGTTGAAAAGCTTGATAAGCATACAAAAGAAAGGTTTCTCTTTGGAACCGGGGATATGTAGGGACTGGCTGCCATTCCGAGCATTGGGTGCCCAGCGGCTGCGGTTTTGGGGATGGTTAGGTTAGGGCCTGGTGGTCTAGGTATGCAACATGTAGTTTAGGATTGAGGGGCTCCTAGACTTAGGGGTTTAGGGAATATGCAGTGTTGGGGTTGTGCAGGCTACTGGACACTCTGCGCTGCAGAGTCAATCGCCGCATTTTAGGTGGCTGTACGTTGCACCTGAAGGGCTTTGGGCATCTGCGTTGGGAGCCTAGAAGTTCGGGATTCGTTAGGCAAAGGGTCAACCCCTATTTCGATTCCATGCCTCCAGCCAAACATGACTAAACACGCCCTAACTCAGCCTAATCTGTCTACATCCTGTCAGCAATGTCGTCGATCTTTGTCTACGATCCTATACAGCGGCTTGTCCAGAACTCCCAGGCCACAGCTCTCTGAACTTGAAGTCCAAAGCCCCAATCTTCAACACACATCCTAAACTCCCCACTTCAAGTTCCATGTAGGCCAGTGAATTCAACCGTCCCAGTCCAAAAATCCTTGAATCCCAAACTGCTTAAACCCAGGGCTTGGCCGCAGGGCAAATCCCGCACGAAGCATTGGATCCTCAAAGCGTATCCTGCTTGGAGGACATCATGCGGCTTTTGGTCGAGCACGGCGCACGCCCGTTGGGTCAGGCCTTGGGTTCAGGGGCGTCTGCTGAGGGTCTTCTGGGATTCAGGCCGTGAGGTCTCCAGGGCTGCGTGAACCATGGATCTTGAGACTTGGGCTTTGCGAGTTCAACTTCAAAGCCCATCGGTTGGAATCAAGTCTTACAAGCTAATGGTTAGAGGTTGAGAGCTGAGGAGCTTCACGATTGACAATTTCAGTTTCAGGAGTTAAGAGGTCATCTGTAATAAAGATTTTGCAGTATGGTGCCATGGAAGTTGTTCCGCGTCTAAGCTAGGGGAAGGGGCCTAGAGTTCAGGGCTTAGCGTTTGGATAAACTTGGGTCTTAGAATCGAGTATTCAGGCGTATAGGCCTATGGCCGTTAATGTTCTCAAAGCCTCCATGCAGAAGTGCTGGTTAGATGTACACGAATAGTCATAGGTGGAGTGAAAAGTATGGTCGCCAGTATAGTTTTCCGACGTATCACCTCATGTATCAGTCAAAGTTTCATGGATGTCCAAGTAAATCCCGGCGTGCCAGAAATCCAAAATCGTCAAGAGCAAGCCTACCGCCATACACCCCGAGCTGTCAACATACAACCTTCAGTACAACAAGACAAAATTCCGCTTCCTCCCAACATGAAACCCCATATAGCTGCCAAAACAAACAACAGTAGTCTCTACAGGGCTTCTCCTGGACTTCCATGTTAGCTTGGCATTGGGAGATATGTCTTGAGCTCTGAGTGCCATTTTGAGCTCGCTGTACCGTACCCTAAAGACTTAGAGCCTAAACGCCAAACCTAAAAGACGAGGTCTTCGGAAGAGAAATGGCAGACTACAGAACAAGCCGCCTGTCACTCCTGGACATGTTTACACACTTTTGAGGGTTTTCAGTTTAGGGCTTCGTTATGGGGGCTCTGCCCTTGCTGGGGTGTGCCGTGAGTCTTGTGAGTAAGACTGCTAGCATGTTCGGTGGGCATGTTTGTGAAAAAGCCATATATGGAGGTTGAGGGTCAAGACCGTACATGGGCCATAGCCCCTGGACAAGCCCCTAAACCCGGACCAGTGTGGTCAGGCATATAAGCGCGGTTTTGGTGCAACCTCGACACGAGGCGATTACGGGACCCAACGGTTCGGCTACAGCAGCATGCGTTGAGGGTACCCTGACCCGCGGGGAAGGTAAACCTCAATGCCCGAAACCTTCAAACTTAAACACAGATTCCTCAGACCTAGGGCTTTAGGATTTTGGGATATTTTGGGGGTTTGGGCCAAGGATTCGCTTATCAATCTTTGAGTCCAGGTATATGGCATTTCAGTTGCGCTTTTGAGGTTGGGGCAGGATTTTGGTGTTTGCGGCTTAGGGTCTGGAGATCAGTGTGGAGGGTTTGAACTAGGGCGTTGGGGATTCAGATCTGCTTCCAGGGTTTAGGATCATTGCTTCTGTTCTCGTGGGTTGCCTGTCATAAGCAATACTTGTTGTATGCTTTTTGACCCACTCGACACTAACATTATACTTGCAGTCTCACTTGTCGAAACAAGCTTCCGTCCTTTTTTGGGGCAGGCCTACATGTCCACAGCCTACGGAGAGATTCTATGTTCCCTTGTCAGTATGAATATTGTACGATTGCACGGCGAACATTCTTATTGCTCGTATGCCTCCTTTGATTCTTTCTGTTCTTGCATCTTCCAACTGAAAGCCTATGTGCGGGCTCGCCTATGTGCTGGCTCTTCCTCCTGATGGCCTTGCTTCATGGTATGTGTCACCCTTGACTGTGATAGCACCAAGATCATCGCGATCGTCATCGCCAGTCCCCTAGACATCAAGCAACAAACGCGGAAGCCTGAAACTCAAAACTGATGCTCAAGAGATTCCCCGCCCTAAACCTCACATCCGACCCTTCGCACCAAAAAAAGAACGATCAAGACCCGAGATCCCTTATACTATACTATTGAGGAAGGGATAAACCATTGTGCGTCGTGAATGTTCCCTCTTAGATGCAGAATCTTTCCCGTCGTGGTGCAACGAGGTTATCTTGCCAGCTTCGTGAATGGCCTTTGCGGCTGTGTTTCCCGAGAACATCCGCCAGTGCTGCCGCCTCGACCATCAAGTGAGCAGCAACCCTATAGAGCTTGATCCTGCAGCGCTTGACTCCACATAGCCCCGGGGCTAAAGTGCCCTACAAAGACTACGAATTGGCAATGGGGCCTTCCGGAACAGTTTGGCTGAGGCTACCCTTCTTCCATCCCTTTGAAAGGAAGTCTGGCAGGTCCCAAAGACCTCGAATTTGAACGAGCGCCCAAGGGTCATGGTACCACCGGCGTAGGGTCCGGAATCTCTGCAAGAGGTATTCCGTCCCTTAATCCGTTAGATTGTAGACTTCCAGGCGCCATAGTGACCCTTAGGGTACTCAAGTACTGCCATCCAGCACGCACAAGTTCGCAGGGGCCACAAGAGGCTCTCGAGCTGTGATGGCCAACAAGGTAGCGACGGGATTGAGGCATGTGGAAATAGGGTTGGGGTTTGGAGATTTGCTAAAGGGGAGGTTCGGGGTTTAGCGCTTAGAGATGAGATTCGCAAGGTCTACCACAGAGATTCAGGTTTGCCGGAGAGCTTCCGCAATGCCCACTTCATGTTGAGAACCCCCTTTCTCCCCCTCGCAAGGATGAGGGCTCCAGCTTCAGTCATTACGGGTCTCCAGGTCCATCAGCTGGAGCTCTCCAGTAGTACTGGACAGGATTAAATTTTGAAAGTAGCCAGCGCTTCTTGACTTTCGTTTCTTGGCGGATAGGATGTCGCAATTGCGCAGGGGTTGTAATCACGTTCTGGCCTTTGGATTTTGCAGCTATGCGGAGTTTAGCAATATAAGGTCAACATTAGGCTAGCTCCGGTTGCTGTACAGGCTGCAGCATGTCCTTTAGCATGGTGAGCCAGTTGTATGCATCCGGGATATCCTTTTGACCGTGCCGGGGCCTCACTCAGCGTTGCGCCCCAGGGCTCTCAAATGCTTGAGCAGCCCCAAGCACTGAAGCCTAAAGCCCAAGCCCTGGCCAACCCGAAGCCCCATCAGTCCCTAACCCTAAAGGCTTACCCCGACACAATTGAACAACTACACTCCAGATTCAATTCTGCAGCGCTGGTTCTCAGAGTTTATGACCCTAGCTGCACAGCGATGAAGAGGAAAGCAGAGGACCACTGCGGACGCTACGGCTTGGCATTTAAGACATAGTTTCCAGCTTTGGGGCAGGTTAGGGTGTAGGATTTCTCAGTCTAGAGATTCTGTACTTAGGGTTGAAGTTTGAGGCTTGGGGTTCAAGGTTTAGAGTTTAGGAGCCGAAGGCTTGGAGTCTGGGGTTTCGGGTTGGCTTGTGCCTGAATAATTAATATAGACCATCGCACGGCGGCATTATTACAAGCAGGCAAATGGTTCTATGCTCCTGCTTTTGCGCTCAGGCTTTCTGTGCTTCAGGGCTCAGGATCTTGTAGTTCACGTCTGTAGGATGGAACAAACCTTTGGTAGTTTAGACACTTTCCCAGCCAACTTTTGCATTTGGCGATTACGTACTTCTTGGTAGACCGTGCAGCCCGACGCAGCCGTTTTTGCAGTCTCCCTGAGCCTTGGTTTTCGCACCCTCACCTTGCTTTGTGACTGTGGCCCTTTGAGAGAAACTGTGGGCTCTGTCTTTCGGAGGTCAAGAAGGTAAGCATTGAGTCAAGTTTTGACAGCTGCCCTCGACAACTTGCCTGAAACTTGATACCGTAAACCCTGCACCATTGCATGAAGCCTTTTTGTGTGGTTGCTCCAGAGCCCCAAGCTGTGTAACAGGACTATGGGCCTGCCCCGCCTACCAAGAAGAAAACGGATGCTATGAACTTCGCAAATAAGACGCTTGGCGACCACGTGCTTGAGGGCTTGAGCCGTTAGGGTTACGTGTTCGGGTCTTGGTTGGTCAGGCTACTAGGTTTCAGGCTGTGATGCTGTTTTTGAAAGGAGTGAAGAAAGCCCAAACCTCCAGACCATGGACCCCGAGACTCGCAAGACCTTATACCCTATAGACTCTAGAAGCCAAAGTCAAAGCCTTGCTTTGTGGCAATAGTGTATATAATTTGAAATAGTGTGAAAGTGTGAATAAGTAAACCTGACCAAGCTTGTGTACGAAGAAAATCGATGCAATACGAGTAGCAGTCAAAAGAGGAGGCTTTTTCCTGGCTCCACAAGAGCCTAAGGGGAAAGGAGCCTTTTGGAGTCCAGGCCACTCAGTGCCCAAGACCTCCCGGACAAGAAGCAATTGATGAGACTCTTTCCTCGGATGTCGTCTGCTGGCAGGGGGGAAATGCTGTTTGCGCGGCGGTGGCGCGGAGGCCTTTTTTTTGCGGCGTGCGAAAAAAGTGTTGACCTGTGGAAGGCCATGCTATTGAAGTTTCATTGGAGAAGATTTCAAATGAATGGGTTGAAGCGCCGCTGCCTGCCCAGTCCACACGTATTTCGAAATCTTGTTGTTTAGGTTTCTACTTTGAGGCAGCCATGCTGGCTGTAGAGAGCTGCCACGGTGTTACTTAAGCCCTGGATTCTCATGGCCGTCCTTGCAATTCCCAAGTCCCATGGCGCAGTGAAGGGTCCGTGGCTTAGCGCAAGGCTGTTGTGAAGCAGGAAATGCAGAGCAGGAAAAAGTTCCTTAAGTCTCGTGTGCGTTCGCTATAGACACTGAAAGCCCAACCCTGTTTGCACCTGCTCCTGTCGTATCTGACCATCAGGTTGCAAATGACGTCATGTTAGGGTTGTCCCAAGAGATTGTTCTAATCATGTAGGCCCCTAGGTTATGCTCAAAGACACTGAAGGTACAGGTGCTACGGCAGGGCCCAGCCCAGAGGTCCAAGATTATTATAGGGCCAGTTTCAGGATTGCCTGAATTCGTCCAATAGCATCAGTCCTTCAAAGTCAGTCCAGGTTCGCCAACGGAGCACGACGGGTGAACCTAGTGACCTAGTGATCTCTTTGCTAGTCTAACTGGGCTTTGTTTACTGTGGAGTTGCCATTTTAGCCACACAAGATTCTGTGCTTGTATTCTTACCATATGGCTCAGGAAACTTCTGCTTCAGCTTTGCGACCGGGGCGATTTTCTCACAAACACGCGGCGTGCACAGCTTGTTCGGGAGGCGCAAGTGGGCCGCACTTCCCTCGGCAAGCATGAGACCCAAAGGGGCCTTTCCAACAGATCACGGGTTCCTTTTGGAAAGGGCTTGTTCAGGATTGTTTCTGCTACGTAATGCTCGGTGTTTTCCGGGTTTCTGGGAGCTCTGTGGCACGGGCACAGAATGTTTGCAGTGCCTCTATCAGAAAATCCTTAGAGAGGCGAGGATTCCTGCGTCTCATGATGGATGGTACAAAGTCTCGGCTAAACTTGTAGACATTGTCCAGCAGAACCTGGGACTTGATAGAGCAGCAGGTTTTGTGGGGATTGGAGTTGTCTGTGAAGGTACAGGTTGAGGGCGTACCCGAACCCTGAACCAAGTTGGTCCAGTGCTTGGGGCTGTTGTGGAGCTCATACCATGGATCCGCGCGAAAGTTGCAGGGCCCAGAATCGACATGTTGATATTATAACATGCAGTGTTAGATTCAGAGTTTGGGTTTTGATCGTGGAGTTCTGAGAAGCACCCTAAACTGTGCCCCCATCAGTTTTGACCCTAAAAACACAGCCCCAAATCCCTCGCCACAATCCCGGACTCTATTCTCTCCACGTCGCAATCCCGGACTCTATTCTCTCCACCCTAAATCCTTGATCTGTGCGGGCGCTGCCTTAGTGGGTTGCCCTCAGCGTTCCGGAATCTGCGCGAGCTTCTTCTTTCATGACATGTGGAAGCCAGAGGCACATGAGCTCTCTGGGCTTGGGAGTCAGAGTTTATGTTTCAGGGTTACATGGAGGCGTGTTTTCCACATGCAGGGCAGCATTTCCGGACCTGCATAGAGAGTGCGGTTGGTACAGGATTTCAGAACGCCACAGAAAGCAAAAGAGACGGCAACCAGTTGCCAGAGTCAGCTTAGTTAGAGCACATGATATTTCGCCACAACAACTCAACAGCATAAGGAACACAGTCAGGTGACATGGCTAGTAAGACTAGAGTCGGTTGAATCGATCCTTTTGCAGTGCCTTTAGAGATGTGCATCAAGTAGTTCTGAGCTGATTACAGAGTAACAGCTAGTGTCCCCGCAGCTTAGACCCTTGACCCGAAACCCAGCGCCTAACCCCTAGTCGCCATATCCTTGGTTCGCCACAGCCGGCCCCTTTGCCAGGCGTTGGCATGTACAGCTTCGTGTCCAGGTGCGGTTCCTTGCGCTTTTCTGGTGCTTCAGTGCTGCAGTGCTTCAGTGAATCTCAGAGTTTAGGGATTTAGGTCTACCATGTGGTTCAGATGTTAGTTGAGGTCTGGGTTTGGGGTGTTGCGCGTACTGGGGCGGGTATTCTGTTTAGGGTTCAAGGTTCGTACTTCTTCCCGGGAGCGTGGCGTAATTTCTTCTGGCTACGGCTCAGAACTTCCACGGCAAAATCATTCCCATCAGCAAACTAGGAGCCGAATATTTGTGTCTATCTATCTTGATTTCCCCCAAATCACCCAACACCAAGACATCATAGATTCCGAAGCAAGGACTTGCTAGTGGAAGCCCTGAGCGAAAGGGTGGGCGTTGCCGAAACCCTACTGTAAGCCCCGAAGGCTTCACTGCCTTGGTTCAAGCATCCTAACAGCGCTCTCCCACCGATGACCCGTCTCAAACCCTCCTAAACATATTGAGGCAGACGCAAAGCAATTCTCTGGGAGACATACCTTCCACTGCCTAGAGATGCAGGAGCTCTTCAAGTGGAACGTTCGTTATCCATCCTCTTCTACTCTCCGTACTCTCTTGGGGCCATGAGGACAGCTCCCATTTTGAAAGTTTTCGTATAACCCTCTTCCAGGTTCCCAAGTAGTGGAGCGGTTGGTGAGTGCCAGTGTCAGTGATGCCGAGCTCATTCTCACCATTTGGAGAACAGAGGATCAGACTTCCAATTTAGGCCTCATCAGCTCTTGAGTTTGGAGTTACATGAAGTTCTTCTCAGTGTACTGCCAATTGACGGGTCCCTGTTTTGGGATTCCATGCCAGTTTGGAGGAAGGCAATAATGTTGTCTTGAATATGTTCCAGGGTAGACTCGCAGGTCCGTTACCCACACACAAAGGCTGACGACAAAATCATCGCCGATCCACTCTGACGACGAAGACCCCAAGCAGCCCTACATGCCAAACCATAAAGCCCGAAGCCTAAACTCGCACACCCTAAACCTTGAATCCCGGCCCAACCTGAAACTCAATTCCTCAACACCCAATCCTCGCAATCCTCAAGAAAAATAGACAGAAACTCTGAATCCCCAAATCCTTAAACCCCGAAGGTCGAAACCCTAAGCGCTGGCCCCAAATATTCAAACGAATAGACCCGAAAAGACCATGACAAAGGCTGCCAGAAGCTTCACGCTGCCGGCCGCCAGATGAAATTCCAGGTGGGGTTGGCGGTGTGGGGTTTAGGCTTTCTGGGTTGAGGGCTTTGGCAGGGGGTTTTCAGGGCTTGGAATGCAGAATTTAGAGGTGGAGTGAACCAGTAATTAAGTCAAACTGAGGCATGATGACAATCCTCAATCTCGAGTAAGATAATGTCATCCCCCGGGTTTTGGTAAGCTACAATACAAGTATAATCATATTCCGTTCAACCAACCTTGGGGCATACGATGCCCAGCAGAAAACGTATTTGTGCATTCAGCAGGCTTTAGTGGACGTGTGCTTCTTCTTCCTGCAACTAAGAACTGGGGACCCGTTCTTCTGAGACCTCGGGGTTTGATAATGTTGTAGGTTTAGGGTTCACGGCTTGTGGCTATTAATTACAGAGCGGAAGATAGGCGCATTGAGTCTTGATAATGGTTACTCCTCATTCTGGCAGCCCCAACCCTATAGATGTAATTAGTCATTGGGTCAGACCCTTATCAAATCCTTCACGACTTCATGGAGGGTCCAAGAAAGATCCCACAGCGGCTTGTTTTGCAAGGGTAATAGCTATGCAAAAACCTCACATGCTCCTGCTTGAAAGTTGGAAGTGGGAAAGCGACGCATAGCGGGGAGACATGTTGAAACCAATTCCCCAGCACGACAATCCCCAGCCTTTAGACCCTGCTCGGCGCCCCTGAACCATGCACTCCTGAAATTTCAATGCTTGGGAGGAGCCATTTAAGGCCATTGGCCTGGCGCACCACCGCTACTCCGAACCAGAGGCAACTGGGGTTCAGGATGTGGAGATGGCTGTTTGGGCGTAGGGCTTCAAGTTTAGGGTGAGGAGAGTGGGTCTTGTGGTTTGGAGGTGGGGGGTTGCGGCGCTTAACCAAACAAAGGGCTTCAATCCAAGTATACATGGTGTGTCGGCAATTCCCGTTTCTGAGATCCCATGCCCCAACCCCTCAAAGACTCTTGTGAAGCCCGAAGACCTGTTTATCCTTCCGCCCAGGCCCACAGAATTCCATAAAACGCTGGAGTACATGCCGTACTTAGCTTGACTGGGGCCTAGACCTCCCTGATATAGACACCTGAAACAGCTGCGGGTACAACCAGGAAGTCTGTTTCCCAGCAGTACTGCGAGGTAAACCCTAAACCCTCTGGCCCCAAGCCCCAAAACATGCTGGAGGAGTGTGGAGGCCTGGGTATTCTCGTGCATGCTGTGGCCAATCAGCATCCTGCCAGGAAAAGGAGGTAGTTGGGGCTCAGGGCAAGGGGTTTGCTTCGGTATGATTCTTGGGGCTTTACCATTAAAGCAGCCAGTACACGTAGTACGGTGCCAGTTGCATGAAGACAGGGCTAGTCACAGTAGTTTTCCTCTTCCTTGTCGTCGTTGTTAAGCCAAGGTTGCTGCAGCGGTCCGTAGCAGTGCCAGCAGTAGCAAGCAGTAGTAACCCCCATCGTCATGGCACACCTGAATCTCAAGATGTATTGCATGTTTATACATCTGTCTAACGTCTATATATATATATACACGTGTGTGTGTGTGTGTGTACGGAATGTCAACATAATGCGCATTTATTTGCATGTATCGCATGTACATGCATATCTGATGGCAACCCAAGGCAGCACATCCTGAACGCAAGTTGGTATGCGGAAGCTGCTGAGTACCTCTGGGAGGCGTGCTGAGAGTGAAGCCCCTTGCTGGGTTGGGAATTTGAGGGGGGACTTTGAGCTCAGGGGTGGGGTGTAGATATTACAGTCTCGCACGTCCTGGTTCCTTTGGAGGGTATACACGCTTAGCGTTCGGTAAAAGTTCGGGCCTCAAGCCCTACATTGCCCGGGCTCTTTAGCCTAATAACTTTCCCGAACCCCGATAAGTTTGGCAGGTTCTGGTGGATGCGGGAGAGGTGCCAGATGCCGAAAAGCTTCAGGAGCTTTGCCTGGTTCAGCGTTGCGAGTTTCGTGCTTGCCCGACCTCCACAAGCTTTTTTTGAGCTTGGCACATCTCTCAGCTGAACGGCTGAACATAGCAAATCCATGAGCAAAAAGCAGGCTGCATCCCGCAACACCGTTCGCAGAATCCTGATCCACGTAGTAGTAGGAAACAGTTGGATCAGCATTCTGGGCTGTTTGGAGGTGGTCTCTTGAGTACCAACAAACTTCGGCCTAGAACCAACATTCTGATAAAATGAATGCTAGGACCGCCGCCTTCAGCCCCGCCCACCCCCAAAAAGTAGCAAAATGTTCGAATTGTTCAGTCTACGGTCTGTATTTGATGTGTTTGTCTGTGTGTCATTGATGTGATTCTGTTTGTAGCAGCAAATCTGAGGCGTCCTTGTAAGACAGTGTTGGAGGAATTCCTAAACCACCTTAGGTCTAGAACCATCGTAATCCATAGGGCTTCGGCAGCTTCAGATGGTGCAAGATTCATCCATCGACAGCTTCACCCCGCCACGCAACTGTCATAATCCAAAAACACGCGAACCCCAAAACAGTGCAGGCTGCAACCCCAGCTCGTGCATCCTCAGCTCCCGCTGATACTCCATAAGCTGGAAGTGTAGGCTTCAGAGTTGAAGTTGAGGGTTTGGAGCTTGGGTCAGGGTTGATAACACGAAGAAGAATCCTAGACTGTGGCTTTGATAGTGGCATTTGGAGTGCAGACGAGGCATGTCAAAAAGCAGTGGGTGTGGGTGGGCTTCGGGACACAGAGGGTATGTTGGGACTAAACTGGGATGGTAGGGCTCCCCGTCACGAACTCTAGAAAAGTCCGTCAAATAATCTCCCACAGCAGCCGTAGAAATCTCTAAAATATAGCTTCCTACGAAATATTAAAAAATAAAATATATATGAATGGCTATTCTGAATTTCTCGTAACCTCCGCCCCCTAACCCGAAGACGGAGTTTAGCTGACTGCATGTGTGCGGGCAATCTCATGTGACCACAACCTGCAACGGCGACTCGCACGCGAGGAGGGATCCAAGGAGCTGCGCGATGAGAAATTCGTTCGACTTTGTGAGGCAGAGTGTGGGGCTTTAGACTCCCCCAGAACAACATGGAACCAACAACGCTACAAGCACGTGTGTATCTGCATGGCGGAGGGCAAAAGTCTTTGTAGACTTTAAGCGATGTGCAGTTTGGGGTGCTATCATTGTCAGGATTCAAGATGAAAGGGCGTGGGTTTGGGTTTCAAGTGTGTGGGGTTGCAGTTGCAGCTATGCGCAGATCTGGGTTAGGTCCAGCTTTGCCGGCTTAGACTCGAGAGTCTGGTAATGCAGGGTTGGGGGTATGGCTGTCAGGTGGGGTCCAGCTTTTCCCGGGGCTCTACGCTTGGGCTTAGGGATAGTGAAGAAGTATGTTCTGCCAATATTTGGTAATTGTATGTAACGCAGATCATCTCGCAGCAACTGGCAACTTTGCTGCCGGGCATGTTCTACATATTCATCGAATGTTGAAAGTCGATCTACATGGGTCCCCTCCCAGGATTCATGTGGGCTTCTGTTTTTCCTCGGGGTCTTCATTTGACGTTGTTTCCCAAAGGACCTTTCAAATCAATAAGATTGAACTAAACGTCTATAAGCTCTACACCCTAAGATATTTCCTCCACTGTTTCATGGTATGCGCCAACGCGAGGTTTTCACCCTCAAAAGGATTCACGGGCCTTATTGAGGCTTTTGCGATGTTTTGTAGTTGATATGATTTTGGGTAGTTATAATCTGCTGCTCCTCCGAGTTGAAAAGCTTCGAGCAAGGTACAAACGAATTTGTTGTTACAATTATGAGGGACGACGACTTTGCTTGCTGGTTGCAGTTTGTATTTGTGGGAGAGGGCGTCCGTACATGCTTGGGAGGGACTATAAATTGGAGCCAAGTCGTCTCATCCCCAAGCAAAGCCAACAGCTGTGTGAGCATGCCTCAGTTGGTGGATGTTGTGGCAGCCGCCGTGGGTGTGCGCGCCTACCATCGAGCCATGGGCCTGCCAGGTACCTGGGGAAGCTAGGCTAAGGAATTGGGGAAGAAGTCAACGGCAAAATTGAGGGTCGAAGTGTCTTAGGGATTGCGGCAGGGATTTAGTAGATTTCGGATTTAGGGCCTAAGGTTTGAAATTCTACTGTCTAGTTGTTTGAGGCGTTTAGGGATGCAGAGTACGTGTTTGCATTCAGAGTTTCAGGGTTCAGGTGTAGAGTTTGGTGAAGGAAGTGAAGGAAGCTTCATGGTTTCACCTCAGGGAGGCATAACCTAGGGAAGTAGACTCTAGACTTGTCGCTTTACCGCTTGTGGTTGTTGCGGCTGAGGTTCGGTGCCAACTCTTCAAGTCTCTGCATTTGCTCCGCTTGCATGCCATAGAAAACTTCTTGATGAAATAAATCTAGTAACCAGAGGAAGTAGCCAGAGACCTCCCCGCTTTCCTCCTTGAGGCCAACATGGAACTTGGATCGTATCCCCTATAGACTATGTAGACCGCTGTCCGTTCAGGAAGGGGCTAATGTGGACAGCGCGAGATGATGGGTCTTTGCATCTCCCAAATCCCCAGCATCCTCAGCAATGTGCGAGATCTGGGATTTCTATTCCACCTACTTCAGCATGCATCTGCGTTAACTACATTGTTAAACCGGTGAACTGTCTAACAAAACCTCGCAACGGGGCATATAAAGATTCTGCTGTGTTGAACATGTGTATTGGGATGCCCAGCCGCCTTCCGTTTATTGGGAATCGAATGCCTAGAAACTCAGGTTTATCTTCGTCCGTGTTTGCAACTGCATCCACAGTCCCCATGCTGCTTGATAAGCCGCAGACATTAAGTTATGGCACAGCGCATCACTAGCCGCCATCCAACAAAACCTGACAGGCGATGTGTGAATCTTCGGATGGTTAATCCTCGTCAATGTTTTGGACATAGAGGTATTCCCGCAGCCCGAACCCGCCGCTGTTGTATAGGCGGCAGGCGTCTACGTATCAAAGCATATGAGAACCCAGCACAAGCCCACGAGCAACATGTGAAACTTCAGATGGCTTCATCTTTGCCAATGTCTTGCAAGAGAAGCTGCAATCACTCCAATCTCCATGTTATAGGGATCAAAACAAGCAGATAAAGATCACAAACAAATGAGGAGACATAAAGCCTGGGAAATGAAACTATCGCATTGAGCGCTCTTGGTTTTTGATTCTTCTTTCCTCTTCTGATCCCTGTCAAATAATGGTGCTCTTGCGCGGAGCATCGACGAATTAAAAGGCCAAAGCCAACTCCATGAATTTCAATCATTTTCATCAAGCTATATTCAATCACCATACTTTCATGTCTTGGCATTTGTTTTTATTTTTGAAGACTTCATGAATTCCATGATATGTTAACATGTGTATGATATTTCGCCATTTTCACCATTTGCCTGATAGCCTAATGCTGCGTCACTTTTCCAGAAGCAGAACATCGGCCACAGCCAAATAGTCACGCTGTTGGACACGGAGAACAGGGTCGCAGGCCGGAAATCGCAGAACGAAAAGAAATCGTTCCATTCATGCCCCGGCCGCAGGTCAGAACATCCAGATTCGCGACCTCCCGATCCGCAACTTCACGGTCGTCGTGAGCCCGCCGGACAAGAGCAAGCAACTTGGTCCGCAAGTTCTTGCGCTGCTACGTAGTTGAAACCGAAAGTACGCAAAACCTCCCAGAAGAAGAGCATTGCCGCAGGTGGATTGAAAGGCGCAAAGACCGCGCGAAGCTGACGTGACCACCAGCTGGCAAAATGAGTCCACGCGAATAAACGCATGTCCATTGACTGCAGAAGTCCAGTAATTTCAGGCAACAGTACGCAAAGATACAGGCAGACGCAAGCAGCACAGGTCCCATTCAGCGCCATGCCCAGGCAGCCTCAACACGCAGTTCAAGAGGATGACGCGGCCACGAAGCTGCCGCAGGCCACACGCCCGCCGCGAACTCGGAAGTCAGCATGCCAACCTAGAGTAGCGGTCAACCCATGGTGCCCGAAGGTTCTTGCCAGCAGCCGGCCAACACGACCAGTGCTGCGGACGCAAGCGACCCCCGCAAGCCGGGCCGGAAAGACGGCTCCGAAAGGCGCTCCGAGAAGATCCGCAGCTAAAGGAGCGTCTGCTGAAGGACCGGACCGCAAATGCAAATTCCGTATATAGAATAGAGTGGAGGCCCACACAACATGCTTGATCAGGAGCATCAGTCCAAGATCGCCCAAGAGGGAGGACTACCGGACTGGCCGGGCACTCGAAAAAATGCTGGTCCGGGCGCGCACAGCACCCGCAGCACCTAAATGCCAAGGCTAGCACCGCCCGACACCCAAGCCGTCTACACGTGGACCAAGCGCGGCATCCAAGTGCGGGTGGACCGACGACAGCTCGTGGCCAAGTGGCAAGGCCAGAGATTCAACGCAGCACGGCACCCAGTCGCACACGAAGCCACACAGCCACGAGGTGAGTCCTACTACATCCCTTGGCGGATGTACGGCAACTTGAAGGCGGCAGTCGCCGTAGCGGTGAAAACACAGCGCGAAGGCTGGCGCCGCAGCCTTCAGTCAAGGAGAAATCCAGACAGACTGCACTGACAGGACCGCCAGATAAGTACCTGCTTGTTCCATCACTTTCATCAACTTTCTTTCATGCTGCACCAGCTTTGTCCTGTTTATTCATCATCTTGCACACGCTTCATCGTTTTCACCATAGTTTGTCCTCATTGTTTCACATACATTCTTCGTGCTTAGTAATCTGAATCGGCACCTTTACAGTTTTTCCGCGCCCAAATCATTAATGTGATTTGTTCGTATGAGTTTTGATTTTGACCCTCACCCAACATGTTGCACACGTTTCATCATGTTCACCATTCTTGTCCTCATTGTTTGGCATACATTCTTCGTGCTTGATCCTCAGAATCATGCCATTTACGATATTTCCGCGCCCAAATCAATAATTTGGATGTTTTCGTAAGAGTTTTAATTTGATTTTGACCCCTCACCCAAAGCAACGCTGCCTAAAAAGGGCAGGCAGCTAATAACAAAACACATCGGAGATGGTTTCATCTTCTTCGTCAATGTTTTTTGAAGAAGTTAAAAGGCAGGCACTTACAGAACAACACGACAGACTAGTTGGGAGCAACGTGCGGGTCTCGAGAACAAGTCCTATTGCGCTCCAGCATGAAACCGCTGCTAATGCCTGAGCGCATATTGTGCAGAATGCTTGCGGACTTGCAGATGCAAGCGGCATCGAAGAATTGCACATGACATGTGAGATGCAAAATATGCGCAAATTCAAGGAGTTGCACACGTTGCATTTGATTACTTAAAGCTTTTGAGGGCCTGCCAAGGCTGCAATTTACTGCATATGCGTCCTTCCATAAGGCGCAAATCCTGCTTGGAGCGCAAAGCCCGCGGATTGCAGTCATGTTCTGGATGTAAGAAGAAGCTGCCCTTGCCGCAACTTACCGTACGCGTGGCATTCCAGAAGCTAGCGGTCTTGCCATTAGCAGTTTGTAGAGCTTCAAGAAGTTGTCCCATATCTTGGTCGCTTTTTCAAAGGGTTGACAGGGAAAGAGTGTCGCCATCCCTGTGCCCGTCGTTCTTTGGACCCTCACATCTTTGTTGAATGTCCAAAGCGCCATTGTGGCGTGTCAAAAATGCAACGGTCACAGGGATCTGACGGTTCGGGGTCGCCATCCTCGTTTCTGACCTCACTTTCGGGCTCTGCGGTTCAGAAGTTGCAGCAGTCACAAGGATCAGGCGGGTCGGGGTCGCCATTCCCATAACTGTCCTAACATCGTCTCGCGTGTCAAAAGTGCCAACCATCACAAGGATGACGGTGCGCCCCCCAACAAGGGTCGAGCCACACCTTGCTTCCAAGGCCGAGCCGCGCTTAACAAAAGACCTCCGCCGCCTAAGCCCAAACCTTTGCCTGGCAAAACGATTCCTGAACCCACACACCAGACACCCAATTCCTTAAACCCGTGCCTCTACAAACCCATACCCTAAGCCTACAAGCCATTTGGCAATTATGAAACCTATTTTTCGGAATGCAATCCCCAACCGGGACCTTCGTCAGTGCCTCCTCTGCCGCCGATGCCGCAGGAGGAGACATTTGGGGCTTCTCAAAACGCGGGGGGGTCTCACACAGCGCTATTCTAGGGCACCCCCAAATGCACAACGATCCCGGAGGTTCGGCCTAGGGGTCACCGGTTGAGGCTTGGACTTTGGCTTTATAGGGTTCATAATTTAGAGTTTTAGGGGTTTGGGTTTGTTGGTTGGGCTTAGGATTTGGTTTTCTTTTTTAGGGGCAAGGATTTGCGAGCGGGTGTGTTGTGGTGTAGAAAGGCTGGCACAGCCGTTCGGGTTATGCCTTCAAACGCTCTCTGGTTTCCATTTGGGATGTGTCAAAGCTCGGGATTTGGATGCTGCGCATGTGCGAGAAGCGGGCTTCTGATGTCTTGGGGGTGTGAAGTCTTTGGGGGGGGCCATTGGGTGAAGGGCTAGCCAGGGTCTAGTGTTGTCAAGGCCCAGGTAGAAAATGTGTGACGGTATCCTGTGCAATATTGTATGGTTGTTCAGTGTCCCGATGGCTTGGTACACCCGACCCTAATCCCAGAAAATAAGCACTTAATGCTTCAGACCTCCTGAATATCAAAGCTTTCATTTGGAACTCCATGCTCTCAAGCCCTGGATGGTTCTGCCTTGCAACTTCAGACGAGTGGGCCTTCGTGCTTGGACAGATCATAATGATCAGTGGCAGGCACCTGGGGCATTTAGCACAGCACAACCTATGTTCAGTAAGCATGACCGCGTTTGCAGGGACAGGTGGAGCGGATCACGACAGTGCATGCCATGTTCTTGGCCAAATCTAGCAAGCTCGGAGCCCGTCATCCTTGCACGGCTTAATTATGGTTTCGGGGGTGGGATTTACATAGCATCCTAAAATCCTGCCGCCTGAGGCCCGACTTCACTAGCATCCAACCCCTGCAAGCAAGTGGGTAAGTATCGAAGGTATGCCCCCTTTTCCACAGCACGGTGCAGAAATATGTTTTGCCAGCTCACCTTACGTGTATAGGGATGAAGCAACCTGCTTCAACTTGTTCCCATACCCAAGGTGCTGGAGACCTCGAAGGCGGCCCCAACAAGGGGCCAAATGGATAACCGTATAGTTCTGGCAAAGACACTCTCTTCTTCCTTAAGGCCTATATAGAACCTCAAAAAAGCCCAGGCCTTAAACTAAAAAGCAGCCCCCGAATCCAGGACAAGCCTCCCTTCTTCGCGCGCGTGACCGACTTTTGCTCCTCCGGCCTGAGCTTCGACAAGCGGGCCTGGGGCCCGCGACTGGAGGAGTGGTTTGGGGCCTTCACTTCGTCTTTGTAAAGGGCTTGGGTTGTGAAGGTGATTGATGCGCAGGGTTTAGGCTAATCCAGGGTTCAGGCTCTCAGGATTCAGCTTGCAGGGGCTTCTAGCGTGATTTCTAGCAAGCAAGTAGTGGCTGGCAGCCGCAAGCACACAAGTCCTGAAATTTTGCGCTTGGTTTTCGGTTGGAGGCTTGATCCAGGTTGTTTAAGGTCTAGAGTCGAAGCCTGAATACTTGGAATAATTTGGGAATAGGGATCCTCTAGCCTCACTGCATAGTCATAGACGGATACATCAAACCTTGGTGCAATGATCTGAGCCCTTCCGTTACAAGGCCGAACGTGTCTACGAAGATTCAGATGCCGGTGAACCATTTTGGAGTCTAACATGGACTTGACTTATGCGAAAGGCCCAGAATGCAGAATAGAGCTGTTGCACGCCTATTGTGACATGGTGCCCATTCTTGGGATGCATGTTCCTCTTAGAAATAGGACCCAGCTCTGATGCTGAGGGAATTATCTGACATGTGCAGGGCAAGGACATCAAGGTCGATGTCTACGAGAAGATGGGACACTTGGCGAGTAGAACACCTCCTCGTGCTTCGGACCCCCAAGGTGATGCCCAATGGTCCCTTTGTGTGCCGAAATTGTTCGTGCCTAGGTTCACTGCGGATCAGCAATGTGGGAGGTCCAGCTCTTGCAGCCTTGCACTTAGACACTACCACCACTCTACACAGGCACTAGACGGGGGGCTCATACCGACCACACAAGATGGCAGTTAGACGGGGTACTACTACTACTACTACTACTACTACTACTCAAGCAGTGGGCCCTGTGGGGAGACTATCCATTCGAGAGCCAACACAACACGAGTCTCGTAACTCATCATGAGCCAGGCTTAGGCTCCCTCAACAAGATGGGTGGCGTGCAAGAAATAGGTTCAATTTCTAAATAGCCAAAGAAACATGCAAAAAGCAGACTGCCAACACTCTTGGAAGACACGTTTCACCTGAGGCAGCAGGACAACATGCTTGAAAAGGCTACAGGCGCTCATGTTTGAAGCCCAAACATCCCTCCAGGTCTTGTTCAAACTGCCAGAAGCGCCACTGTAGTTGGAACTCCTTCACATTGCAAGGTACAAGGTCCTGACACCGCTGCCATCCAAATACAACAAACGCCAAGCCCAGCATGTACCCAAAACTGCAGGATGTGATGCATGTCACTTGCTAAAATTTGTTACAGCCCCAAACAACAAGATGTTGACAGCAAGATGCCAAAGCTAAGCGCTGCAGGGCTTAGAGTTTAGGAGTGGACGGCCCCCTCACAAGATGCCCTTCAATTCTTAACCCATACCCCTAGACCCTAACAGAGGAAGTCTTGGGATTCGGAGATCAAGCTCAAGTTGTGTTTGGAGATGTTGCCTGAGGGCGAGACCCCCAAACCCAAGCACTGCCCCCGAACCTCGTCCTCAGCAAGGTGCCAGGTTTGCGTCAAAGTGTTAACCCTAAAGTGATGCGGCCCTGAGCTCTCATGTAGGTCATCAAGGGCTTCTAAATATGACAGACCCCCGTAAGAAGGACGATTTGAGAGGGGTCTATCAGGGGACCCCAGAGGTTGACAGAATGTCTTTTCTGTGTGGGGCTGCTAGGAACCTACGTACATAAATACAGGGTCCTCGTTGTACACATGGGCGCCTACTCGTGTGTTCCTGTAACTTGTTGCCGAAACAAAACATGACAGCCACAAAAAATCTACAGGCAAGATTTCGGTAAGATTTGCATGGCTCGGATGCTTGAACCTCGATGAATAGAGACACCAAAAAGGGGCATCTCACTACGGCAGGGAACCCAAGGGCAAACCCTCGACGCCTATGCCTAAACTCTGGGTCCGCAACCTAAACGGGGCTTATGATTTTGAGGAATCTGTTGCAGTCAATCTTAGACCCTGATTCCTAGACCCCGAAACCCTGAACCAGTCTGCCATGAGCAACTGTGAGGAATGGTGAAGTCAGCGCCTGTGAAGAGCATTACTGACCCGTATGCGCCGGGCAGCAAGTGGGAACCCGCTGTGACAACGTCATATGAGCTCTGTCTCAACTTGGAGTATGAGATTTTAGAGAACATGGTTTGAAGGTTCGTAAACAGCCTCTCATTTAAGCATATTTGAGCAACCTCCACTTGCCACTCCGAAGCTGGGCTTCGGAGATTCGGGATGAGCATACAAAAGTCAGACTTAAAGGAAGATGCACAGATATCATGATGTGTTTGCAGGAGGAATGATGGTGGCTTAAACGCTCAGTCCTTAGCCCTAGAAGCCGTTTCACGAAGCCCTGATCCCAAAATCCTCAACCCAAAGAATGCTTCAAGCTAAAATCTCAAGGATTTCAAGAGCTGGGACCCCAGTCTTTCATGTGCAGCCCCCGTACCCTGGATTGAGGGTGTCACGACCCTCAGGATAGGCATATGCCCTGTTTTGAGTTTGGATGGTCGGGAAGTTTTGCAGGATTCATTGGCTGAGCTTTCAGAGGATAAGCCCCCCACACTCTCGGCAAGGATTGGTTTCAATGGTCCAAACGTTTGAAAGCGCTAAACCTAAAGTCGAAACCCGTCACTGTTTCCCAGAAACCGCAATCCCTAAACCCAAAATTGAGAGCGAAGGACTGGTTTCAATGGTCTCAAGTTGCTTATCCCCCCAACCTCGACTTTTTCCGCTTCTTTGGCAGCTTTGAAAAAGAAGGCGGGAGCTCATAAAGTGATATGCAGGTTCAAAGTTCAGGGCTTCAGGGCCTAGAGTTTCAGGTTTCAAGTTGAGTTGGGGGGTTCTGGGTTTAGGACCCGCAGCTAAGCTCCAAACTCCTCAACTCAACACCGCAAAGGTTTGGCAGAAGAATGAGTGTGTTAGGAGCTTGGTTGGCACATGCTCCTTTGGGACATCCACGGTTTGTGCACTGCATGACGCCTCGCGAGGTGAAACCCCGAAGCCAGAATCCAAAATCCTGAACCTCAATCCCGAGCCCCGAACTCTGAACTTTCCTGTCATGACCCAAGACTAAACCCTCGTTTTATCGAGCACTAAGCTTTGTTCACGCATAATTCGTCGCTGGCAACGACATTGTCGAAGAGGTTCAGAGCCACACAGTTAGGGTTTACGGTTTGCGGTTCCTCGAAGCCCACCGAACTCAAAACCCCAAACATCCTGCAGCCCCGGATCCAGACAAGATTCAGATCCAAAACATGCATTTGGCCTTGAAAGGTGACTTTCTAGGGCAGAACCACCGGTGCAACGTAGACGCACAGCTGGGGCGCATGTGTAGTTTATTCTGATGGGAAGCTGAGGGAAAATACCGGCATGTTGACAGGGACATGTATCACATCGGGGAGGCCCCGAACCTCCAGCACTACCAACCAAGAGTCCCCTGCAAAGCTGTTTTCAAAGCACTTTAGAATGGGAGAGCCGCAAGATTGAAGGCATGATGAGTTTGCCAGCTTCCTCTTACATGCTCAGCATCTGCCCAGATCCCTCTACCTCACCCCGCTTAGATCTTCCCGTCAGTGCAGCAAAGCAGGTTCAAAACCAAAGCCCAAAACGCAGAGCCTACAACTTCTGAAGCCAGGTGCGTCGATCAGCCGAGCAGATATGGAAAGCAACCGGGCTGAGTGTGATTCGGGATCTGCCTAGAGTGACCTCACATGACACCCTCAGGAGTCTGAGATATCACAAGAGATAATTATGGAGGTCCGGCTGGCACACCCGCTACAACCCACTAGGGTTCAACGTTTTGCGTCTACTTGCCCTCATGTTAGGAACTTCTTCCGGTACAAACGCATCAAATGCCCGGGTAGCCACCAAACTAGCATCGCTTGAAGGACAATTCGTGGATGGGGACATGCTTGTAAAGCCTGAAGCTCCTTTATGAGAACGCCCCTGTATCACTCTTGGAGAGGCGTTGCCTCTGCATATACCGGCGCTGTCAAATGCGCATACTGATCCTGGGCCGATTTAGGGTTTAGCCCTTGGGGTATTCAATTCTGGTCTGACTGATTTAGGGTTGAGAGGTAAAGCCTCTTTTTTGGCCGTGTTTCTTTCCTTTTCTTGGGCGTATGGCATCATGAGAGCTGACATTTTTTTGTAGCCAAGTAACGACCAGCACTGGTTCTGATTTTTTAAGGGAACCTGCAGTAACCTGCCTAGCACAAGACCCTGGCTCCAAGCTCTGAGCCCCAAAAGCTTAAACAGTTACATAACCTATACTCTACAGTCCAAAAGCCACATGACCGTTCAACCAAGGATTTGACTGGCACGCTTCGCTGAGAGAGTCTTGCACGTTTTGTTCCAGCCATTCTCCTTCTGCAGAGAGGGTGGTGGGGTTTTGCTTGGGGGTTGCGGTTTGTTCTGGGCTCAGGGTTTATGGTTCAGAATGTAGGGGATGGTTGCCATTTGCAGCATTGCCCTTGGTGTTGCGCTGATGGAACTGTAGGGCTAGGATTGCAGCGTCTGGGGCTGTGAAAGTTCGGCAGAATGCATTTGGAGCTATTTTCGGAGTTATATTGAGGTTTTTTTGAGATGGTATCACTAACACCATGAGTCACGTCATGACTGCCTGTCTGCCATCCCTGTTCTGTTCTTAGTATGATTACTGAGGCTCCCATCACGTCCATCATGATGGCGGCCACGACAGTATTTGTTATTCGTATCACACTAAGTACAGCAAACTCCTAAGCCCTCCCTAAGGACTTTCGGGAACTACTGGGCGGTGAAATGAGCATCAACAATAAAACCAAACTTTGTTCAACCCTTCAAGCATGTCTTCGTTTCCGTTCCATCCCGTAATTGCTAGACGCGAAAACTAAAACCTTGAAGCCCAAAGCCTTCACTTAACGCCATGGAACCTAAAGGCTTGAACAAGAACGCTACAGCCCTGACATTGCTGCACCTTGAAGCACCAAACCCTACAGCCTGAAGCCTTGAAACCCTTAACTAAAACCCTTGCACTTACTCCAAGGATTTCATTCTGACCTTTGGAGGCCTGTGCATTCAGCCAGGTTTGGAATGAAGCCTTCAGAGTGTTAAGACTCTGGGCTTAGGGGTAGTATGATGTAATCTCCCTTAATAATACGCCATCCGAAAAATCGGGTTCCACAGAGGGAGAATGAATGATATTGAGTGGACGAGTCTCCTTCTCCTCGGATTTCAGACGATGAACACCTTACACCACCTTAGACGTGAATCTCACTATCTCTTGAGGGTGTGGAAAATGGTTGTTTCAATTCTGAGGGGCTGTCAGCCCGAAAATGCCTGTGCCTTTAGAGTAGCCTTTGACCCTCAATCCGGTTCCAAAAATACTTCACACCTCGAGAGGCTTATTATCGTTGAGCTCGGGTTTAGGTTCAGGGAGCTCTCTAGGGTTTAGGGTGGTTAGGGCTTAGTCATTGTGATTTGGTATCCATGTGGTGTTCAAGATGTTTGAGTTTTTTGGTGTGAGGCTTAGGGCTCATGTGTATGACAGCAAGCGCAACATTTCAACGATCAGGACTGGTATCCGTATACTGCAGCGCTGGTGATACTCAACCGCCACGGTGGAAGTAGAAACAGCGGCCGGCAATGATCAGCAGCTTCACCATGCTACTCTCGTACTCCGCGCTTTAGAGCATTGGCTTCTTGGGTCAGAGATTTCTATTTTACCTTTTTCAAGGTAGTGTATTATAGAAGCCTGACAAAAGAGAGAACTTCTGCTCGTAATGGTTCTGTAACTGTATGACATGTTGTTCTACCCCAAATCTACATTGTCTAAGTGATCAGCCCTTCAGGGATGTAGATGGACTATGATTCTAAATGGATTATGGGATCGCCCCAAGGATCATGTGGGGTTCAGCCGTGAGGTCAAACTCCGAAGCTCAAACCTTACACTTTTCCAGCCGTTAAGAATTAGTCGCTCAGTGTTTTGGATGTAGGGAGTGCTGTGCAGGATGCGACACGTGCGGCTTTAGCGCTTAGGGTTGTCGTAGGAGAATCAAAGCTGCAAGCCTTGCCTGACAAATCAAGGGCTTCAAAGTACGAAATCCTGACGCCAGGCTTGTTCGTCTACAAATGGCTATAAGATGTAGGGTTCTGTAGCTGTAGTTTTGCAACTGTGTGTAGAATCGCTTCCCCCGAACCTCGAACCTTGCAACCTCCCATCCAAACAATCGTACTGTATTGGCAAGAGACTTTATTATGTGGCAGAGGTTGGTTTTGATAGGACAGAGTGCTCCCAAAGGCAAACTTCCAGTAAATTCCCGCATACATGCTAAATCTGTCCCAACCTGAGACTCCCCAGACGCTCGAAACCCCAACCCTGAACCCGACCCTCAAAGCTTGGATCATGCAGAATCAGCTGCTTGTAATTCCTCAGGGAGACTCCCAAGACCTGCAAATGGAGGGTAAAACTCCTCGAAGGAACTTTTAAAGACGCTGACGCTCCCAAGGTGAGACCATTTTGTATAGCTGTCCTTTGCCGGTAAACCTAAAGCCTAAACGGTCCTAAACCCTCTTGTCCGTGTAAGTTCCTGGCAGGAGAGCTCCACAAGGAGGTTGAGCTGATGACCGAGCTGGGCCGGGCCATGGGCAACGAGCGGATGCCGGCCGAGCCAGGCTCTTCGAATGTTTTGAATGAATGTTTCGTTTAGAATTGGTATTTAAGAGTTGTAGGGTAGGGTTTGTCTGCTTGGGAGTTTCTAGGACGTTTAGGGTTCATGGGTCTAAAGTCTGGATCATCGAAGAGTTCAGCATTCAGACTTTTGGCTTTGTGTGGTGTTGAGGGCGCTTGCTTGTCACAACTGATAGTAGGTGTTCAGCCATTCTTGCAGGTAAGTGCGATTGGGGATGTCTTGTTAAAGATCTGATGCTTGCAAAGTCACTTGTATTGGTTGTGGTAGCCTGAAGGCAAGGTGGCAGCTCGTTTCCGTATTGGCTGGGCCTCTTCCGTCTGGGTTTGAACGGTTGAGGATTGCATTTCTAATGCTTGACTGTAGAAAAACCTTGCTAAGGCCATGCACTGTGCTGCGAACATTCAATCCCAACGGCTTTGAGTCATCTTTTCAACATCGCCAAAAACTGCTGAAACTTGACTCCCTCAAACCTTTCGACACGCTTCAGTTGCTCAAGGAAATCCCTACATGCTACAATCCCTGAACCCGGGCCCGAATCCCCAAACCCTAAACCGTAATCCCATACCTCTATCCCCGGAACCCTAAACCCCAGCTCAAACCCCGCATCGCAAACCCCAAACCACAAGTCCTGCATGCCTTTTTGGGCCGCGCCGCAGGGAAGCCTTCGCCTCGGGACGAGGTCGACCGCTGCTCGAAGGCTTTGAAGGCACGAGAAGGGGAAAGGGGTCCGGGTTGAGGATTGCAACGCCTGCGTCTTGGAGTTTAGGGGTCGGGGTTGAGGGTTTTAGGGCCTTGCTGGGTGAGGATTTTCGGGTTTGGACTGATTGATTCAGGTTTTGGGTTTTGGGTTTGCAGGTTCAAAATAGAATTTTTGAGGCGTATAGGCGTCAGCAATCAGTATGCCGTGCGAGGCCTAGGGATTGCTAAAGCCCATAAGTCTGTATCGGGGGCTTGTTCAAATGGGGAAACTTTGGGGGATTGCCTATGAGGGCTATGGATGGAAAGGCAGATTCTGAGAAATCAACATTTTAATTACCACGCAGAACTTAGGCACCGTGGGAATAAGGGTTGGAATCCGGAGCTCGAGGTGGTCTCCCCATCCGGAGGTTTTGATGGCTCATGTACGGCTTTGCGGAATCCTACCCAATTCTGGCCCTCACCCTCAACCAACAAAAACAGCAGATGCCAAGGCCTGAACTTTAGACTTGAGTATGGATGTCACGAGAAATAATCTTGGTTTACTGCGTCGACTGCAGCCATGGCAACGACAAAGCCCCTCCACTCGCGGAAACCACGATCCCTAATTGTGTTCACCACCACGGAAGCCCGAAATCCTGACTAACCTCAAACCCTTGGCCTTGCAAATCGCTTAGGAAGCTCCTAGAGATGTAAAGCCCCTACCTCCAGATGGCGACCGGCGACGAGATCACAGCCAACGCCGCAGGGGTGGTGGCCCTCTTCGCCGCAATCACCATCCCGGAGCCTTGGCTGCACTCCAAGGATCTTTGAGCTTCAGGGGCTTTGGCTTGTCAGCCCAATAGCCAGCTTAGGTTCTTGACAGCAAAACCAGGTTCCCGGCCGAATAGACAACTCATAAGAAAACACAAAATCCGGTTCGTCTTTCATTGATCACATCCTAAACTTTCAAGACGAAGCCATATACCCTACAATGTAAACTCTCTCTCTTCTCTCTCTCTCTTCTCTCTCTCTTCTCTCTCTCTCTTCTCTCTCGCTTCTCTCTCTCTTCTCTCTCTCTTCTCTCTCTCTTCTCTCTCTTCTCTCTCTCTCTCTCTCTCTCTCTCCCTCTCTCTCTCTCTCTCTGTTTCTGTCTCT